>MU617245.1:0-17947 GCA_025201705.1 Dissophora ornata
AAAAAAAAAAAACCGTAGACAGGTGACAAGAAACTCTGTTTTATTTTAGATAAGTCTTTCGAGATGAGTGCCCTATTTTTTTTTTCTATCTTTCGCCTCCCCCTCTCTCAAATGGCCTGAGATTTAAGGAGCATGTTCCTGGAACAAGTAGCGGACGTGTATTAGTTTATCGTCAGTAGAGTTCGCATGCGAAAGAAAAGGAAAAGAGAACAGACCGCGCCTTCCCTCTGCCCTGAGCGGATGCATTCCCGGTTCCAGTGTAGACACCAACATCAACATTCAACAGAGAGAGAGAGAGAGAGTGCGCTGGATCCTCTTCTCCCTTTTTTAGATTAACCTCACAATACTCTGCCAACTATGACTTGTGCTGAGCTTCTCCCCCCCTTCATCCATTCGACCCTTCCACACCACCCGTAGACGTGAAAGAAACATCGGCTTATCGGGATCGACTCGCAAATCCTTTATCCCCCCTATCGATAACGCGACAAGGTCTTTTTTACTCCCGCTTCTACGATGCCACATTCCTCATAGTGGGCTCTATCTAGAGATTGCTTGTTGCCCAAAGGCTCATAGCCGAGATTGCTAGCTCCTATGTAATCCATTTTACGGCCCATGCAATCCCCTTTCCTTTTCGCGAGGGGAACTCTTGCAGCGTCAGCATTGCATTGGTGGCGAAAAAAAAGGACTCAAGTCTGATTCCAGTCCCTGCGACCAGCGTCCATTGGCTGGGTGTGGTTTCTTAGGAGGGGATAGTGCGAAACGATTTTTGATGAAAGGGTTTTCTGTCGGTCCGTCGGCTAGTTTCTGAAAAAAAAAAAAAAAAGATCAAGGCCTTAGTGATTTTGTCTTTTGCAGAGTGCGCGCGCGTCCTCCCCCTTGCCCCACATTTGAAATGGGTCGCAGTATGGGCTTAATACAACTCTGCTGAGCCGTGGAGATGAATGACGTTCATTTACCTTTGAGGGCGCGGTGTACCCCGGACAGTCGTACATGCTGATAGTGATAAATAAAAGTTCGCGATGTGTTACGCTTCGTTTCAACCCACCGCCAAAACTAGTTATCGACCTCAGCGCCTGCGGCGCTAATTAGTCGGATAGGGAAAAAAAATCTCAGTACTGCATCGTGAGTAAATGATGATGGCTGCAGTCACTTCACCATGTAATCTACTCCCTATACAGCGCCCCGATACGCTCTGCTTGCATTTACTGTCTCACATCCTTGTTCCTTGTCCAATCTCAAAGTCCCTCTCGGCGACTTCCGATCTTTTGCATGTGCGGATAATAATTGGAACACAACCGGGGGGGTCACTGACATTTTCAGCACGGACTTGCTTGGGCATGGAGGGCGAGGGCGAGGGCGAGGGCGACGACGACAGTATAGATAATACAGAGAAGCGGACCAATTTCCATAGCGTCCCGACCATTCTTATCACTGCATTCCTAAAGTTCTACAGCTATACTAGAATCCTATCTGGCGATCTGCCATTTGCACATCATGTTGTGTGTTTCTGTCGACCTGCCATCTTGCCCAACCAAGACATGCTAGGCGATTTATATGCTCTTAAACATATGCGGAACTGTCAAGTCTATAATCGAATCCTCTAATGCAACCCTTCGCTCTCTGCTTCAACCATGCATAGATAGAGGCAGGCGAAATTTTCGTCGACAGGACCCTGCTTTACAATAGTTGGGCACGACACTCGTACTGCTCCGTCAGATAGAGCACAAAAGCACAAATGTGACAAAAAATTCTCGACGTATCGTAGGCGCGGCTTTCATTCCACAGTGTATGCCACCTGTCTGTACTACTACTGCCTTACGTTCCTTTGTTCTTTGATTGTCACGGTTCCTCTTTTCAATATTTTTCGTCAATTGGTTCATTGGCGTAGCTTAAATTTTTTTAATAGTCTACTGTAGTAGAAAAAAAAAAAAAAAAAGAATATTGACCCCTTCACATTCACCGTGCCGCTGAGGATATTAAAAGATAAGGAAACCGCGCGTCTAAGAATCGCCACTAATCTAACGAGAAGACGACTAGCCACTCTTGATCCATGGGGGGAACAAGGAGACAAGGAGGCTCGTGGATGCAAAGGCCGAACTGTTGCGAACGAGTGCGATGGTGCGTGTAGTGCGTGTAGTGCACGCGCGCATCTGGGTGGTATTCTGGCTCCAGCCAACCGCATTGAAAAAAAAAAAACATCTCTCACAGTAGCTCTTGCATCAATCTCTCAGGATATCATCACGCGCGTCAAAAGGCATGAATAGGCACGTCGGAATTTGCTCAAAAGGAATTTGGTCCTGGTGTGTTATTGTTCTCGATAGTTGAACAAGCGGATGGTATGTTCAAGACAACCGAAATGAGCGCACTGAGGGCATCCAGGCATCTAGTGTTGGGAGGCGTGCGTGTGCAAAGAAGGAGGCGGGACGTGGACAATGGGGGATGGGCAGAATATCAGGAGTTGCGGTTCTCACTCTTTGGGTGCATCTTCGTGTGGTTTCTCTTTGCGGATTCGTAGAGTTTCCGTCGGCTATCAGCCATTTTGTGTCGCATTTGAGCAAAATGCGGTGCCTCGTTTCACATTTTCGCGCATTTCAACCTGTTTTCAAAATGCTTTGTCAAATGCAGAGCAAACGACACCCCTTCTCCCTCTGTCTTTCCTTCGCCCACCTCTTACTCCCTGTATTCCACCCTTCCACTGTCCCTACCTCAGACACGCTGGCTTCAGAGACTCGTATTAATGTCCTCTATGAAATCAGGCAAGATGAGTAATCTGGGTATGCTGGTCACTCGAACTACCTGAGCAACCTGAGCAGTCTAACCAATCTGACCATCCTGAACAATCTAAACAAGACGAGCAACACGAGCGAACTGAGCAAGCACCACAACGGGAACAGCCAGTGCATGAGAGCCATTCGACTTTGATGGATGTAAGCGCTCCAACCGAAGAAGAATATCATCAACACCGCAAAAAAAAAAAAAAAAAAAAAAAAAGCGTCCCGAGCACGCGGTGTCTTTCCTAATCAAAGCAGCTCTAGGAGGTGCGATTCTTAATGGCATCACTGATTCAGCTGGAGCAACAAAGTTACGACAAGCGCTCGACTTTATGGAGGCTTGATCGTTTTCGTAAAGCTATCGAGGAATATATTGGCTGTTATAGCCTGGAAGATTGCCGGGTCATTGTCCAGCATGGCGTGGTTATATTTCAGCAAAAAATTGTTGGCGATGACAATGGCTACATGTCTTTAGTAAACATCTTGGACGCGTCGCTCAAGACGGCATGCATAAGCGTTTCAATGACCTACAAAGGCGAATGGACAGTGAAAAGAGGCACTTTTTGGTGGAACTGAAATTGGGCAGCTTATTTATGTACTTTTGACGAAGAAAACTCAATGGGTGGGGAAGAAGACAATATTGAAGAGGAAAACTACCGGTAGCATGAAACGAGCGCATGGATGTTGAAGATCAGACCGATGAAGAGGACTATAACGCAGGTAGTGGTATCGTTTGAGCATAGGCATTTTCATGGCTCTTTCAAAAAAGGTCAGTGGTTTGGAGCATGTACACATATACTCGTTCCCGCTATCTTCACAGCCTCGGAGGAAGAGCTGCCAGGGTCCATTCGTGTCGTCTTCGATGGGCCAAGGGCCCCAGTGTTGTAATGCGCCTTCCTCTTCACCGAGACTTTTCGCACCCGCTGTTGAGATTATAGCTTGGTGTTTGAATATACCATAGGCACTTTCTAATTCATCTTATACAGAGGAAGACAAGTCACCTCAGATTCATCTTTCCTAGATTTCTCTGTGTCATTTTGGAAATAATCCATCGGACCAAGAGAACATTCGTTTAGTTTCTCTATCATAAGAGCAAACTTCGTTGGGTCGAGACACTCCCCGTCGCCATCCACAGACACCATAGTCCGCAGGATCTCTTGGTTCCAATCCCACGCTGCTTTGTCTTTGCGCATCTCCTCAAGGCTTCTCTGTGCTTCGAGATGTCCCTGCTCTATGGCCCTAAGATACCATTTCTCTGCTTCCTCGTAATTCGACTTTGTACCCCTCCCATGATGGTACATGTATCCTAGACTGGCCTCCGCGTCCGCATATCCTTGGGCAGCAGCTTTACTGTACCATTCGAGTGCCAGCGTGTCGTCCTTCAGAATAAATCCCTGGAAGTACATTTCGCCAAGAGAGTACTGTGCGCTTGCGTCATTGACTGATGCGGCCTTGCGATACCACTCCGCTGCCTTGATATATCGGCGCTGCGCAATCATCAAGTCACCAAGGTTGGACCAAGTTCGTTGATTTCCTTGTTTTTCGGCCTTGAGATACCACATCTCGGCCGCGTCGTGGTCTATGTCGTGGTAGTGCACTCCCATAGTACATTGCGCCTCTGCGCAATTCATGTTGGCGGCAAGTAGGTACCATTCCAGTGCCTCCTTTTCGTTCTCCACGACCTTTGTCCCAGTCCTGTACATGTGCCCAAGATGGTTAGCCACAACACCATTCCCCTGGCGCGCCTTGCTCTTGAGTCTCTGCAGCCGTTCTTCTTTCGTTTTGCATTCTTCTAAGTCTTCTGAGGGAGCTTGCAAGATAGGACACTTCAGGGGTCTGCTCGTGGGTTCCCAGTGTTGGCAATGGACCATCCACTGCATGTAGTCCGCGGATCCCTCCCCCATTTCGTCCATGACCATTCCGAGGGCGTATATGTCTGACTGGAAAGAATATCGTGTTGGGTCTTCTAACAGCTCTGGTGCTATCCATTTCTTAATGAAATCCACATCGTCAGAGCCAAACCCGGCTATCTTGGCGTCGAAATTCCAGGTCAGCAGGATATTAGATGTCCTAATTTTCCTGTGGATGAAGTTCAGACTCTGAAGGTACTCCAGCCCACCGCTGATCTGTTTCGCGATATCCTCCCTCCTATCACCAATATCCTCGATAGCATCGGCAAGAGTACCGCGATCTGCAAAGTCCATGACTTGCATGTTGCCATAATGGTGGTAGAACTGGATAATATTTGCATTCCTTATAGCCATGAGGTCGATATCTTGTGTACTTCCAGTAACCTCCTTTATGGCTACTTTCTGAACGCCACACTGTCCCTGGCGCACCTTTGCTCGCTCTGTCTGGCTGAAGCAAATGTACACTGGCGGGCCGGAGCAGAATGTGCACATGCGTGACATGAGGTTTGCTAGAAAAGGCATCACACGTCATTAGATACAAAATCCAGCTTCCTCTCAAATAACGCTATTATGAAGGAAAGTAGACTACATACTTATTATGCGTCGTGAATCTTGGTTTAGACGGGCGGGGAGTTAAGCAGAGTAAATGGTGACAGGGAGGGAATGAGGAGGGGACCAGGATTCAGGGGAAGCGTAGGGTGTGTATTCAAGTCGCTGGGTACTGTAATGTTTTTATCCTAGTCAGAGGCGCAGTTGCGGGCGAAGCAGGGCTGTGGCGTAACATGATAAAGAAAACGACTCGGGGATTTATTACTTCTACCTATTCTGTTGTGTCCACATGCAAACACTACATATCCCGCAGCAGGATATTGGCCTCACCCAGAGGGTGGCCTTGACTCAAAGCATCCTTCAAAATACGGTTACAGACTTGGACCTTCCCTCTACGATTTGCCTCAGACAGAGCAACGTACAATTCGATGACTGCATCTTGGGCTCCATGTCTCATCGCCTTCTTGTACCAATCTATGGCCTTGTCCAAGTCCTTCGTCTCGCCTCGGCCATAGTGGTACATCGTACCGATTGCATACTCAGCTTCGCCATACTTCAGGTCGGCTGCCCGTTGGAACCACTCCTTGGCGGTAGTGTAGTTTGGTTCAACACCCCATCCTGAATAATACATATGGCCGATGTTATACTGCGCGATGCGATCCTCAGGAGCCTTCTTAAACCATTCCATCGCATCGGCATATTCCTTTTGGTTTCTGCAGATTATACCCATTCCAGTCACAGCGTTCATATATCCTTGATCCGCCGCCTTGCCAATCCACAATGCTCCTTCTCTGGGGTCTGGAGGCACACCATGGCCATAGTAGATCATCATACCAGACAGATACTGCCCAGCCGGATTTCCCGCCTTGGCGGCCTTGCGATACCACTCCAAGGCTTCAGCATGGAGGCCTACTTTGAAACACCCGAGCCCCATATGAACTTGTGACACGGAAAATCCACTCTTTGCGGCCTCGTGATGACATATGCGTGCCTCTCCTTCATTCTTCTCCACTCCATGGCCCTTGCTATACAAATTACCCAGGACATAGCGGGCAACTGGGTGAAGGCTGACTTGTTGTGCGTAGTCCAGTGCTTCGTCGTAGAGTCCGGACTCATTGTAATGGAAAGCCATCGCGGCCTTTGCCTCCTCGCATCCTTTGTTGGCAGACTCTCTCCAGAACTCCACTGCAATGGGCCCGTCGTCCTTGAGAGTGTCTGGGTTTTTGAGGTACCTTAGCCGCAATTCGTTCAGGTCTTCGGCATGGGTATCCTCCTGCATGCTACGCTCTGCAGCTGGCACGGATTCGTCGAGAGTATCGCGGATATTGCTCACAACATCAGCATCACCCATTGCCAGCCGCATCATGTATTCGACTGCCTGTTTCGAATCGCGTCCATACTTCATGATTGATATCGCTCTGGCGTCGGGTCTGCGCTCAGGTTCCAGACTCCAACAGTCTTGCATGATGCCCTGGTACTCCACTGGGACATCCTCTAGTCTCTCCTCCAAGACTTGGCTTCTGTTGCATGGCTCATCGCCGGACGCCATCTCCCACATGACGATCCCTAGAGCGTAGATATCGGACTTTGGCGAGTACGCGGTGGCATCTTGTAGCCATTCAGGCGCCATCCATCCCGGGGTTCCGGAGCACGGCGTTTTATCTTTGTTGTTCGTGACTACCCTCGCTGACCCGAAGTCGCAAAGCTTGACCACGAGGCTCCTGGTCAACAAAATATTGGGACTCTTGATGTCGCAGTGTACGATGCCCAGACTGTGTATGTAGGAAATCCCGTGGGCAATCTCGCCTGCAATCCTCTCTTTATGTTCCCATGGTAGCTTAGGGATGGCACTCTGGAGGTTTCCACCCTCGGCATCCTCCATGACAAGCTCAAGTTTCTCAATGGAGTAGGAGTAGTACTGAATGATATGTCTGTCGGTAAGATCCTTGACAATATCCACCTCCCGCAAAAACGACCTCTCCTGGCTTGGGTGGGGAGTCTTTATCCAGACTACCCGGCCCTCTCTTAGGCATCGAGTCACCTTTCCTTGCGTTCCTTTCTCCATATTTTGGTCCTGAGGTGTCGCTTGAGAGTGTTGAAGGAAATGAGATGCTACAAAACAGAGATTCGACGCTTTGAGGGACTCTTACGTTAAGGAATGGTTAGCAAACTCGGTGTATCAGTTCACAAAAGTCGACAGTTCCTCAGAAGAAACACAGCCTCGCATTTCACTTCGCCATTATTCCTCGTCTACTCTTTCGAATGTCTCCTGCGGTAAGGGGTAGTTTTGGCCAACTCGGTGTAACAGTTCACAAAAGTCGACAGTTCCTCAGAAGAAACACAGCCTCGCATTTCACTTCGCCATTATTCCTCGTCTACTCTTTCGAATGTCTCCTGCGGTAAGGGGTAGTTTTGGCCAACTCGGTGTAACAGTTCACTGAAGTCGACAGTTCATCAACCTCGCATATCACTTCGCCATTATCCTTCATCTACTCTTTCGAATACCTGCAACGGCAAAGGGTAGTTTTGGCCAACTCGGTGTGACAGTTCACTAAAGTTGACAGTTCCTCGGAAGAAACACAACCTCGCACATGACTTCAGTTTTAAACCACTTCGACCATGCCATTATCCCTCATCTACTGTAACAGTAACAGAGAGGATCAAGAGGGACAGTGGTGGAGACAAGGATCTTAGGAAGAGACAATAACGAGTGCCGTTTATTGTACAGGAGAGTAGGGGTATTTGTATGTATAGTCTACAGAGAGGGGGGCGCGGTTAATGGAGGGTGGTTAATAGAGGCGCAGTGGATATGCAGCGGGGCGAGGTGACAATCCTGTTGTATGTATGGACAGTTCTTCGAAAGAAGTACACTCTCGTATATAACCTCGGTTTTCTCCACTATCTGAACGCTTCTCAATACTGCATTCATCCCTCAGCACCTCGTTTCCACTACAAACAAAAACGTCTTTTGTTGAACCTAACACTTGAAACTTCTTCACTGCACAAGTAAGATGGCCGACATAACAAGTACGGTCGTCAATCTGGTGGCCAGTATCGCTAAAGCGGCTAGTCGTGCTCGAGTCAACAAGACGGCATGCTTTTTCCTATCCCTCCAGTGTAATGAGGTTCTCAGACGTCTCGAGAGTGGGGAGCTTGGTTCTCCAACTGACCCCAAGCTAAATGAACTGGTTGCCACCCTTGGAAAATGCAGAAGCGATATTACCAAGTTCACGGGCTTTGGATGGCTTATGCGCTATATCAGATCTGGGGACATACCGGAAATAATCGAATTGAACTCGAAAAACCTGGAAAAATGGACGATCTCAGTTCCTCAGACGGCCTCTGATGAAGTGTTAGAAGAGGAGGATATGCAAGCTGTGCACTTCGAGGAAGGAGTGTCCAGGAGACAAATTCGGGTTTCGGAAATCCCGATTGTGAACCCAGATGACCTCGAGATTGGCGAGGAAGTAGGAAAGTTTCCCTTCGGAACCATTTACAAGGGAACCTACCACGGCAAGCCAGTCTTTGTCAGAGAGATCAGCAAGCACATCACGGGCACCCCACTAGACCTTATCAGGGGCAGTGTCCGTCTCAGTAGTTGTCTCGTTGACTGTCAAAATGTCATTCCCATGCATGGCATCTGTCAAGGACGTATGATCGTGACTGAGACTACCGCCCACGGCCCTTTGAGCGATTTCCCTGTCACAAATACACTGCAGAAGGTTGCTATCGCACGGAAGGTCGCCGATGCCATAATGGCCATGCACGACATTGTCGCGAACAAAGAGGGTGTGATCCACAGGGATATCAGGGCCGCCAATATTTTGATCGACAGGAGCCAGGATGGAGATGACGAGCTGGAACCCAAGATCACGGGGTTTGAGATGTGTAAGCAAGGCTCTTACGAGACAGGGAACTATCCTGTAGTTGAAGATAGTTACCTCAGATGGTGGTCTCCTGAAAGAGTCAACGACAATGGAACCTACTCCAGGTCGGATGTCTACGCCTTCGGCGTTCTCATGTACGAAATTTCTACCGGCAAGGAGCCGGAAGATGGGGATCTCATCGAGATGGAGGGCATGAGGATCTGTGGAGAGTACACTACGTTGATGAAGAGATGCCTCAATAAGCGCCACAATGCGAGGCCACAGATGGATGAGGTTGTCCAGGAACTGTTGTCCATCGAAAATAAGCTCATGGCTGTTGACAGAGAGCCGTAGAAACGCCTTCCACAAGAAAAGAATGAACATGAAAATATCCTGACGCCAGGTAGATAAAGCTGTCTTGTATAAAATCGATCTGGGGACAATTGGTTCTGCGACGCCAAACAATATCGCGCTTACCGAATGATTAACGAGACAAGAGAGGGATCTTTATTATCAGGAACATGATGCCATTTTTTTAGGTCGTCATGTTGGCTACTGATTTAGTGTACAAAGTATGTTTGCTTAGAGTGTGTAATCCCAACTCACCATTTGGACTTTAACGAATCCGAGAGGTTACATCGAGCTTTTTTAAAAAAAGCGGACAAAATGTTGCGAGTATGATTTGCTATCGAATATTATCGCAGGCTGTGGATCCATGCGTGTCAGGTCAGGGTGCAAAGACAGTGTAGAGATTTATTGACAGTCATTGTTCTCAGTCGTCTATCTAGCCTTGGGATTTGTGATTGAACGCTATTAAAAATAGCTTGATTCGGATACACTGTTGTTGCAGCTTCGCACTCTCTCGCTTGTGATGTTCAAATGTATTATGTCAATGGTATTAGTAGTTATCCTACTATCTCCAGCTGCTTTGTTCGATTCTTTGGAGCTTGGATGACACATTGTGTATGTAAAACCGCCCATTCGCTCCCATTCTATTACTAGCCGGTCTTACGAAATAAGGGCTGGCGAACAGCATCAGCCTCGCTTTAGGTTGACTGATTGGTGCGACAAAAATCTAGGGAACAGGGGCATATGACACGTGACTGGATTGGCAGGCTGTGCAAGCGCAGAGTTACATGTGACCTCCTTTTTTTCCCACATCACCACCATTCCAAAAAAAAAGAGACTGTTTCGCAGACATGTTTCTTTTCCTTCCTTCTCCTTCTTTTCCTTCCTGTTCGTTATCTCCAACCCACGCACTCGACAGAAACTCTCCCCTCTCTTTCTAATCGACACGCATCCACACCGCTACCAGATTGCAAGTGGCGAGCCTGCTGGATAAGGACCAGAAAAGTCGCGAAGCTGCAAAGGGGAACAGGGCGCTCTTCAACGCCACGACGTCGTTGCTCCCACTACTATCAGAGACCGCTGTGGCGTCACACCTTCCTACGGACATTTCGACTGCTTCAAAGGCAACTGCAGCCGCTGTCGACGCATCCACAAAAATGCTACACTCGCAATCCGTGACAGGTTCACCCAGCGTCACCTCCGAGTCTGCCTTCTCATCGGACAGCACCACTGATCCCACAACACCCGCGACATCTTGCGACCTAGACCAGGAGTATCCAGCAGCCATGCAGACGATACTGAAGAGTGATCTCAATACCGCAGAGACTTCAGATATGGTAGATGAGCATAAGCAGGTGCAGATGCTAATCGTCAACAAGCCGTCCATCGATGCGACCACCGTCAGCGCTCAGGAACCAGGCACGACAATGACGGACTCAAACACAGTTGAGCTGGACTCGGTAAAATTCAACGTTCATAACGGTTCTGTTCAAAATTGGCCCTTGGACAACGAAAGCTCGGCCGAAACGGATGGAATCGACGCGCACGTCAAATTAGAATTACAGGGGCACGAGCCAGCTGTGCCTGAGCCCGAGTTTCACTCTACTGTGGACGGTAGGCAAGAGGCCATTGTAAACACGACCTCTCTTGGCGAATCCAGCTCAACATACTCACTTCACCCAGAACCCACGAGTGAGCTGGTATCTGAGACCCCCGCCAAAGGTGAAAGTGCCCCAAGTCTGCCCTTATGGGATGTTGCCAGCGAACATGTCGCGACAGTCGCGCTGCAATGCTTAAGCAAGGACAAGGATATGGAGCTGTCATATGTCTCTATCCTATCTGCTATGACGGTCCTGCAAAGTGTGCAGGATCAACCATTTGAGCAGGAGGAACTCAGCGATAACGCTCATCAGTACCTACAGGATGCCAGAAAGACGGTCGCGAAGGCGTATTCGCGGATCTTAAAGATCATGTGCAGATCCAACATTGCAGAGAGCCTCGAGAAGGAGACACTCCGCCAAGGGATAATGTCGTCAGAAGCTCTTTATACTCAGTTTTATGGGTCTATCCAGCAGGCGGGATATGATTTAGAGGTATGAGCCCGTCACTTCTCGCGCTCCAGACTTTCTACGAAGCAGTGAAAGGAGGTAATAGAACAAAACAAGCTTGCATTATGTTATACTTAGGATGAGGCACATTTGGCCATGGCCCAGTACTGGATTAGACACAAAAAGTTCGAGGAGGCACAGGACTGCCTTGGCCATATCGAGTCTGTGCAATGGACCGGACCTGCATAT
This sequence comes from Dissophora ornata, assembly GCA_025201705.1. Lineage (NCBI taxonomy): Eukaryota > Fungi > Mortierellomycota > Mortierellomycetes > Mortierellales > Mortierellaceae > Dissophora > Dissophora ornata. The sequence goes on from MU617245.1 coordinate 11,742, forward strand.
CGCGAGGCAATTACCTGTCTGCTATTCTCCAAACCTCGTCATGTCCTAGAAGCAGAGACCCTGCTGCAAAAGTACCTTGAGTTTTGCGAGAGCGATCAAGGGCAGAAGGTCGATGACGAGCTCAAGGTCAGGACATGGTATAAGCTGCAGGTTGAAGCATCCAAGTGGGAGGAGGTGAAATCTCAGTATGAGCGGAGGCGCGCACGTCTCATTGACGGCCCAGGCAGTACAGAGCGTGCATCCATCAGTACTGATGCAGAGTCGAGGCTCACACCGTTGGCTCTACAACAACATCAGTTACAGGAACAACTGTCGTCTCCCCAGCGGCTGTCTAACATTACGCGCAGCAAGTCCATCACATCATCAACTACAACATCTTCTCATCGTCGCTCACCCTCAAGGCACCCCGCCACCTCACCTTCAGGTCACCAACGAACGCCATCAGTAGCTCCATCTTGGCCATCAGGAGCCTCCGCCCCTGTAAAAGTCAACACCTCAACAGCTACTCCAGCGCCGGCTAAAGGAGCCTTCTCCTTCTTATCATCCCTCAAGTTTACCATGGGTAGCGATGCAGAAGTGATCCAAAGTTCATCCGCAGCCCTTCCTAGTCGCCTCAACGTGAACCACCATCTTACCGTTCTGGACAATGGCATGTTGGAAGAATGCATCAACTACAAGGAGTTCGAATATGGTTGGAGGCAAATTTATGAAAAGATGGGGTCGGCACTGGAAGACAGCGATACGGCTAGGATAGCCATGCGACTCTGTAGACGAGCTTTCCTCGGTCATAGTGGCCTTGATCCGAACCATCCGGGTTCATCAAATCTTATGGCCAAGGACATGCGTTTTGAAGACGGACTGGACAGTGCCGAACAATCAGAGCTAGAGACCACGCCTACCCCTTTTTCGAGTCAAGATCCAGAGATATGGGAAGCGCGCGCGTGGGTCATTTACACCAAGGCGATGATGAACCCGCACTTCCTGGCGAGTAGCACTGGCTCCACCGCTCATCCTCAGCCCTCGGCTGCGTTAGTGAATAGAGTTAATGGTCCAACCGCCTCAGGAAATTTGTCTCTCTTGGGCAGCAATGGAGCGACACCGGCCTCACTGTTTCTGCACGACATTTTAACAATAGCCAACCATTCACCAGAGGTCTCCTCTCGCTACCTGAAGGCATTTAAGGTCTACAGCGCGTTACGAAGCGATCAGCAGAATCAGCATCAACTCCGCGACCCGTTCGTCATGTCATGCATGATTAAGGCAATATATGATGCAACTTTGACTGTTGTTCTCGATCCTGATCAGCTTCCGCTGGCAGGGAGCAGGGCAGAGGCTATGAAGCATCAGCGTAGGTCTTCCTCGCTGCCCTTGAACCAGCTACAACCCATGACTCTTGGACCACTGATAGACTTGGCGTTTGAGATCTATGCCGACATGCGAAACGTGGGGCCAATTCGCCATTTGTCATCGCTGATTAACCTGCCACCGAGTTCACCAAGAGTGAAGGGACACAAGACATCGGCCTCTACATCGAGCATCGCCACAGCTTGCACCACTGAGATCGCGGATATCGGAAGGACATCAACCACGTCGTCGGTCTCAGTTTCGACTATGCTCTCCTTTCAAGACTTGAATCCGACCCTGAAATTCAATCCTCAGGCCCGGCATTTACCCACGGAATTTTATTTGGCCCTTTTGCACTTGTGCATCCAGGTTCCACTGTTCAAGATATCATCACAGGTCGTAAAGACTATTTTGGAAGACATGAATTCAGATTCTGGACGACCTTTGAATCGGTTAGATTATCATCTGGCGGCGGCGCTGCAGTTTTACCATGACACACGTTTGTGTCCCTTTGAGACAACGGAGGATGCGGCCGAGGTGACCGATTCGGACGTCCGGCAGGGGAAGAGATGCGACTACCATGAGTGGATGTACCAGTCGGACGAGGCTCTTCAAGAGTACATCAGGACCTCCTCCGCTGTGTCTGATGCGCTGGCTAATTCGAGCGCAGGTGTCGATGCAGAATCGGCGACTGAGATCATCGAGAAGGAGGGGCTAGAGGATTCGCATCTCCCGTTGGACGGAGGTGAACAAGAGACGTGCAATGGTCGGTTTTATTGGGACCTTTGGTCGAGCGACGATACGGCCCTCACGAGAGTGCAGTATTCGAGAATCAAGGCAAGAATGCTCGTGGAACATATCATGCGGGCACTCTCGTAAAAATATCAGCGGCAGCAAGCGAGCATACATGTATACCTTCTAGATTTATCTGCAATAGCGGCGACGAAGCATGCGGGTAATGCTGCATATGATAAATGTTTGATTTGATCGGGCTTTGTTGTGGGTGGTCAGTAAAAAAGTGATCGAGCCGTACAAACAGTCACCCCGCGTTTTCCCCACAGATGCACGATGTGAACTTGGGTATAGTTGTCCACGTACCGCAGACACGGGAACCGGCCCGTAGTGTTGTCGACTGTCAATTTCTCTCTGTCTTCCTTTCTCTCCGTCCTTCCTTGCTCCTCCATCAACATCACCATCCCATTCAGCAAATACTCACGCTACATCGCCATGCACGTCGAGAATAAAGTCGCAATCATCACTGGTGCCTCTTCTGGTAAATACCCAGCTACCCCTGAATAGTTCTGCCCAGCTGCCTTAAACTTTGACGTCCCGGAGGGCCAGTCACTGATCACGTCCCCTGTGCCTATTGCTTCTTTCTACATACCACCCTAATACCTAGGCCTGGGAAAAGCCCTCGCGGAACGCCTAGTCAGCAAAGGGTATGAACTTGCCACATTCAACAGCTCCGCCACACATACGCTACATGCCTCGACCACGTGAGCAAATTCTCAGAAAGGTGACGCTGACCCTGTTGTCTCTCATAGTGCCAAGGTCATCCTCGGCGATATCGACAAGAATGATGGCCTGCGCCTTGCCAATGAACTGAACTATGGGTAAGAAGGTGCCTGGAAATCCATGGCATTGACGTATGTGAATGCACGCACTACTCCATTGGACCCTGAGGTAGCAGCCAGATCACTGTTTCTAATATCCTTTCTTCCTGATCAATAGAAAGAAGGACGAGGTTGCATTCTTTTTACAGTGCGATGTGACAAAATACGAACAACAGGCGGCCCTCTTTGACGCTGCCCTCAAGCACTTCGGAGGCGTCGATATTGTCATCAACAACGCCGGTATTGCCGAGTCGGTTCCTCTGTGGGAGGATAACAAAGGCTTGTGGAAAAAGGTCATTGACATTGATCTATCCGCAGTGATCGAGGGTACACGCCTGGGAATCGAGGCTCTCAAGAAGCAAGGTCGTGGGGGTGTAATCATCAACACTGCTTCACTTGCTGGCTTATACCCCCAGTACAGAACTCCCGCTTACTCGGCGGCCAAGTTTGGAGTTGTCGGATTCACAAGATCCTTCAAGGAATTTGACTCGAGCATTCGCGTTAACGCCATCGCGCCCAGGTATATATCATTGAGAGAGTCACCAAGTCTTGGTGACTTTTTTTTTCTATTTCATGATGGACATTAGCGACACTTCAACAATGTTATTAATAATATGAACTCCTTTTCGTTATAGCTTCGCACCAACAAAAATCATTGAGAAAATCAAGGAGGATATTGCCAAGATGGGACCCCTGGTCACAGTCGATATGGTGACGGACGCCTTCATGTTGCTGATTGAAGATGACTCTTACAGAGGCGATATTGCAAGGATCACTCCCCAGTACGGCATCTCGGTCCTGGGCAAAGCCGTTGGTGGTGGCAAGAAGAAGTCGAAGCTGTAAATGGCGGGAGCTGCAAATGTAGCGAGAATGATATGCAGCTGACGCGGTCCCAAGCTAGCAATGGCGAATCATACTGTAGTAGTCCAGGCCACGAATCAAGACGAAAGACGGATACTGGATACTGGAAGCAACTATCTCGATAGGTAAAAGGCTCTCCCTTACTACATAGACAACACCTTCAATAAAATAGACCTGGTTGTGGGGACAGTTGAGTTGTGTTGCAAAATAAGGACTAGAAGCTTTCTGCAAGGGTGGCATGCATTGGTTTTTTAAGGGGTAGAGAGGGAGGCTGTGGAACTTGGTGTTCAGGACGCGAAGCCAAGACAAACCTCTGAGGCAGGGCATCTCTCTTTGTATTAGAGCTCTAAAGGCAACTACGGTCTGAACTTGCACAGACCAAAGCGCTGGTTCAAGGAGTGATCGGCTGTACGCCCACATTTCTAAAATTATCCGACAAAATTATGCATCGGGGTACATGCCCTGTACAAGAGATGGAGAAACGAGCTGTTGTTGTCTGTCTTGCTCTATCTTTGAGTATGCCTTCAAGAATCAGAGAGCAAGAGCTAGGCTCGCTAGTCAAATGGCGTAGTCGCACACTTGTCCAATCCCCGGGTTTTTGTATCGCTCTGTTTTTGCTTTGTTGCTTTTGCCACCGAGTTAAAGACCGGTGGGCTAGGCGTCTCTGATTCAGGTTCATTATTTTGGCGGCTGTGCCAGCACTATGCGTAAAAGCCCGTCCGCCGTGGTGGTGGGTACTTTATTTTTGGTCCAAGAAAGAATGTTCTTCATTGAGAAAGGTAAAACAGAGCGGAAATCAAATGGACGCAAGTTTTCAAATAAACTTAAAAGCGAAAGTGTTTTTGTCAGTTTTTGTACATCATGTACTTTGCGTACAACTAATACTGTCGTTCATTCCACAATTAGGTGACTGGGGTCAAGAAGGCCAGGATAGCGACCATGATTGGGATTATGACGAGGACGAGGATACGGATGCGGATGGGGATGGGGGATGGGGGATGGGGGATGAGGATAGCTCATGTTGAGACAATGAGTTTACCGGGAATGAGCAGTATCCCGAGGGAGTGCTTTCCTCGGGAAGAGATTAAATGCGAGTGAGCCCACGCACACATTTGGCAAGCACCACCTTATTGCCACACCTGCGCCTAGATTGCCAACAGACGCATTTACAGTGTACAACACACAAACACTCGTCGGCGTTGCCAGATCCGAGCAACTAAGGCCTGGCTGTCCCTTTACCAGGAATCGGCCAATACACGGTATAAAAATATATATAAAGATGTGCCACATGCCACGCAGCACCGCCGTCCCTCTTTCTCTTCTCCTTTATCCTCGCCCTTTACACCGTTGTTCCATACAGCCCATCCACCGCAGCAACCAACCTTCCCTCGCTGTCCCTTCCCTGCACCCAAGCCTGTGCATTGACTTCTTGATATCCTTCCCGTCCCCCCTGCTCTAACGACCGAATTACGATATAAAAAGAAAAAAAAAAGTGCCAATCCCTCCCTTCAATTACAACAAAATATCCCTCTTCCTGTTTCGAACAGCGTTATATAACTCCTCATCCCTCTCTTTTTTCATCAAAAACAAAACAACGTCCTTCCATCATGACTGCCGCTCAATCTGAAAAGAAGCCGATGCAGACCAAGAACAAGGTCTTGATCGCTGCCGTTTCCCTTGCCGTCGTCGTTGGCATCGCCCTCGGCGTATACTTTGGAGTCCATAACAAGAACAACGACAGCAACAACAGCTCGAGCAACAGTAAATCGAGCAACTCGACTTCAGGCACATCGACAACAGCATCCGGCACTACCGCAGCATCCGGTACTGCCTCGCCTACCCCCACTGGTAGCGTGCTCACTCCCGCTGGTCAGAACGGAACTATGATCAACGGCACGTTGTTCCCCTATTACACGCTAACGGGCGATGCCCCCACGCCTGTGGGTGTCGCTGGTATGGTCTACACGACTTGCAAGACCCCAAACACTTTTTCCATCTCATTTGACGATGGTCCATCTGAGGTGAGTTTTATTTAATTTTATTTGCGAAAGATATTTTTTTTTAAATTTGGTGGTTACCGGGGATGAGGCGAGACGCATTGATCGTCCTCCAGCCCAAGGACCCCTTTCTTTTTTTCTACCGGGTAAACAAGAGAGTTTTAGACTTGATGCTAGCGTAACAAATGTCTTGCAGCTTCTCTTAATTACCCAATTGCTCATCTAACTTGAGCATAATCGTAAGCCCAGGAAGTACCACGCATTACGGTCCTCTTTGAGGATTGATAATGCGAGGCAAAAGACATTTTTGCTCAGATGAGAGAGCTTGATTTCTCCACCTGTCCCTATTTTTATCCTTTCTCAGCTCAAACATTACTCTTGTGACACCTCA
>MU617246.1:0-17932 GCA_025201705.1 Dissophora ornata
ATCCCCCTGTCCTTGCTGCTGCACCACCTGCACCTGCTAATCTCCGCCATCACCATTGTCTGCCCCAGTCTACTGTACTGTCCTGCAGTCAGCCCGCCTTTCCCTCCCCTGGCGTGTACCTGTCACCCACTGTCCAACAACGCGTCTCTCCTTCTTTCCTCATCCCTCCTTCTCATCCCTCCTTCTCATCCCTCCCCTTGAAGAGGCAAACATCTCGACCATGAAAAAGTTCTTTGGCAGCAAATCATCAAAGGACAAGAAGCCAAACGGGGGCGGCGGTTCACCCACCCAGCCCTCCCAGACGGCTCGTCCCGCCAACGGCCACGCACCGCCATCATCCTCGCCAACACCATCCCAGCCTGTGCCAACAGCCATGGTCTTTGCATCTTTAGCTTCGACAACCGCACCGCCACCTTCAGCATCTCAACAGAATGGCTCGAATGGATATGGAGGATATCCACCTGGCCCTGGAGGTGGAGGATACCCGGCCGTCAGTGCTCCACCAACGGCCTCGGGCTATGGTTACAATCAGCAGCAGCAACAACAACAACAACAGTATCCATCCATTCCACAACCTCATTTGCAGCAACACCAAGGAGGAGGTGGAGGAGGAGGAGGTGTGCCTTTTGCACCACTGCGTCAGCAGCCTATCCCTCCTCCATCGTCGACTCCATTCCAGAGCCAGCCTTATAATCCCGGCTACATGGCTACCCCTTCCCAGCAAGGAGGGCTGAATGACCAACAGCTGCCTGGGATGACTCGACCGAATGGAAGCAGGTTGACAGGAGATCCCAAAGAAGACTATCCGATTGTGATGGCCATCGATTTCGGAACCACATTTACAGGATGCGCCTTTGCGTTCAGGAAGGATCCTGAAATCCAAGAGATCATCACTTGGTATGTATTTTGCTTAGTAATATGGGCAGACCTCTCTCTTTCTCTCTGCACCCAAAGTTTGTCCAGTAGCTCAAAAGCGATATGGCGAGCATATGTACAGGATGGAGAGTATGTACAAGATGACAAAACGGACTCTCTGGATAATGCGCGTTTTTGGATTAACCCCCCCACGTTTGTGGATATTATTATCCGTGGATATCAAGCCGCATTCGACAAATGGAGTGGCCGGGGCGTACGGAGAGGAGGCGTGGGTCAACTTCCGAAATGAAATACACTATTACACTGCCGCATGGGATGGTTTTTTTTTTTAAAAAAAAGTAAAAAAAAAAACAAACAAAACAACGGCACCCAGGGCGAATTATTATATCGAAACTCATCTTTTTGTTGAGAGGAGTACAATGAAATTAGAGAATTCCGTGCAACAAGGCTAATCAATATTTTGTGTTATTGCCGTTTTTTAAAACTTTAAGGCCGAAGCAAGCATACCAGTACCCGAAAGTACCCACCATCAGCTTGTACAAACTGGACTCGCCCGATTTCCTGGACTGGGGATACCCAGCTCGAGCAGTCATGATGACACCCAACGCAAAGAGGCATCTGTTGCTCAGCAAGTTCAAGCTTCAGTTGGACGACCAACAGGAATATATTGAACCCTTGCCACTTGGAATCAAACCCCTGGACGCCATCTCCGATTACCTAAACAAGTTCCATGCCCACGTTGTCAAGGAGGCGATGAAGAACTTTGGATCGACATATGATCAGTCCCATATCCAGTACTGTCTGACGGTGCCAGCCATGTGGTCGGATCGTGCCAAGCATGTGATGCGTCTGGCAGCCGTGCGTGCAGGAATGATCAAGGAAGAGGATCCCGCCCATCGCTTGATTATTGTGTCTGAACCCGAAGCTGCGGCCATGTACTGTCAATCCAAGGGCGATCAATTCAACTTGCAAAAGCATGACCGGTTCTTGATTTGTGATGCTGGTGGTGGAACGGTGGATCTGATTGTGTTTGAGGTGGTGGATGTCAACCCAGAGACAGGGATCCGGAGTCTTCGGGAAGTGACAAGAGGTCATGGTGCCTCTTGTGGATCCGCATTTTTAGATGCCAACATGGAAAAGTTGTTGAGAGAAAAGTTCCAAAAGTATCCGTTGACACCGATGGGTTGGGGGACGATCATGGATACATTTGTCAACCAGACAAAACCCATTTTCCCAGGAACAGATCCAGAGATGTATCTTCAGGTGCCCAACATTCCTAACCTACCAGATGCCAACGACCTCGATATTGGATTGGAGGATGGTATGCTAAAGTTGATGGTCTCGGAATTACATGAGCGAGTCTTTGATCCGGTCGTGAAGGATGTTTTGGATCTGATTGAACATCAGTTGAAACAAACACATTGTGAGGCCATTTTCTTGGTCGGTGGTTTTGGATCCTCGAGGTACTTGTTTGACAGGGTGACAGCCAAGTTTGCTACCTCCGGTAGACAAGTTCGAGTCCCACCTCGTGCAGAGTTGGCAGTGGTCCGTGGTGCTGTAACGTATGGTCTACATCAAGGATCGATTATTTCACGTGTGGCCCGTCGTTGGTATGGTGTGGACTCTGCTATGGACTTTGTGCCTGGTGTGGATCCTGAGGAGAAGAAGACATTGTCGCGTGATGGTACAGTGCGTTGTAAGGATCGATTCTCGGTTTATATTACACCTGGTCAATCTGTGGCCTTGGGAGAATGTGTAACCAAGAAGTATATGACTTGGTGTTATCCACGTCCATTGGATTGTCCTCTTTATGTCTCGGATTCGGAACAAGAACCTCGATATGTGGATGAACCTTCGGTCAAGAAATTGGGAGATTTTCAAATTCCTATGCCAGAGATTCCGGGTATGATGCCTGGTGCCGAGGTTTTGGTGGAAGTCAAGATGCACTTTGGAGAGACAGAGGTCCGTGCGGAGGCGTTGGTGTTGGGACAGACAGTAACGGCCGTTTGTCAATGGATCGGATAAAAAAAAAATCATCTTCTTACATTTCATTAGCGAGAACAAAAAAAAAAAAAAAAAAAAAAAAAAAAAAAAAAAAAAAAAAAAAAAAATATCAAAAAAAAAAAAAAAAAAAAAAAAAAAAAAAAAAAAAAAAAAAAAAAAAAAAAAAAAAAAAAAAAAAGACAAGACAGGAACGGTGTTTTTTATTGCTTTTGTTCATGAGATGGGTGGGAAAAGAAAAGTGAATGATTTCGATACATATGGTACAGTTGACAAAGATTTTTTTTTTGTTTGTTTGTTTGTCTACCTCAGCGACGTCCTCCACGACCGCCACGGAAGCCGCCACCACCACCACCACTACCGCGTCCACCGCGGAATCCACCATGACCTCCATATCCACCTCCACGTCCACCGCCACCAGCGCCACGACGATCATCCATGCGCTGCTCCAGCTCTGGCAAAGTCTTTGCGACTTCAAGCGAGATGTTGTCCAGGTCGACCCACTTGTTGCCCGCCAGGAGGATATTGTTGTTCTCATCAACCTCAACCTTATCCGAGACCACATCAAAGACAACGCCCATCATATCCTTGGTCATGCGCATACCCTTGACATCCTCGTATCCAAGTTTTGGAAAGTTGCGGTTCAAGATGTTGCGGACATAACCCGCATGTTGGACCTCATGTGTGAGACGGAAGAGCATGGTCGTGAAACCCTCGGTAGCGGACATGAGTGAACGAGCCCTTACTCCCGCACCATAACCCGAGATTTGAGCCAAAGCAGCAGCAAGTGCGTCTGTGGCATTGCCAGCAAAGTTCTCTGCGATCATGGACTCGGCAATGGGTTTGAACATGGGGATCACATTCTTGACCACATTGGAGACGATATCTGCTGCATCTTGTGCCGTGGCAGCAATAATTTCCTGAGGTTGTGGAGGGCCGGCCTTGACCATTTCCATACCTGCACGACGCTGAATGTTCTGAATCATATACTCTTCTTGGGCCTTGTAGAACGTCACGCACACTCCCTTGCGACCAGCACGGCCCGTACGACCGGATCGATGGACATAAGTCTCCACATCCTTGGGGGGCTGACAGTTGATGACAAGATCCACCATGGGGATATCAATACCACGGGCCAGGACATCTGTACAAATAATACATTTGACCTTTGCCTCACGGAAACCCTGCAGTGTCAACTCGCGTTGAGCTTGAGGGATATCTCCGTGCAGGACCTTGGCATCCGCCTTCAATTTGGGGGTCAAACCCAACTCGTCCGCCTCCGCCTTTGTGTTTGCAAAGATGACAGTCAAACCGCGGTTACCACCATAGACTGCCACGACATCTCCAATGACATCCTTGCGCGACTGCCATGTGGAAGGAATGGCGTAATGACGAATGTTTTCGTTGGTCTTTACACGCGAGTTGCCAACCAAATCCACATTGATGTATTTGGGATCCAGGTACTTTTGCACAGTCTTCTTGATCCATTCAGGTGCAGTGGCCGAGAAGAGCAATGTTTGGTGCTTGGGTGCACTGGCGCCACGGGCTTCCTTCTGAGTCTGAACGTGCTGTAGAGCCTGCTCCATGTCGTCAGCGAAACCGATATCCAACATCTGATCAGCCTCGTCCAAGCACACAAAGCGTAGGTTGTCGAGTCTCAAGTTGCCGCGGTTGATGTGGTCGAGACAGCGACCGGGTGTTCCGATAACAACATCGACGCCGTTGCGCAAGTGTGCGGTCTGCTCAGGCATGGGCGTTCCTCCGTATAGGCACACAGATTTGAGGCTGGGCGCGATGCTTGTGAACTCGTTCGACACTTGAATTGCCAGATCACGCGTGGGGGCTATAAAAACAGAAGCGAGAGTGTTTAGAAGCAGGACCTTTTTTTGATTTGAGATTGCGCATGGAGAGATGGTGCACAACGCTTTCTTACCAAGTACAAGAACACGAGGAGGACGACCACGATCTCCTGATGTTTTATCCTTTAGCAACACCTCCACCATAGGCAACGCAAACGCCAAAGTCTTTCCTGTTCCAGTTCTCGCTCTTCCAAGCACATCGTTTCCGTTATAAATATGGTCAAAAGTTTCTGCCTGAATCGGGAAGAGCGCATTGATACCACGGGTGGCCAAAGCTGCAATTGTTGCGGGTGAGATCTTGTAGGAACTCAACTTCAAGTTTTCGGGAACGTCATCATGAACCTCCTTCTCTGCGCCCGGCTCAGGTGTCGAATCACGCGGTGTTTCTGCGGGTGGTGGCGATACGTCCTCGAGAAGGCGGGCCTTTTTGGTGGCGGGCTTCTTGGTCTCGTTCTTGGCATCCTTCTTCTTCTTCTTGCTGCTGATGCTGCTGTTGTCTTCAGAGTCTGAGGATTCGTCAGAGGAATCGGCTGCCTTCCTAGACTTTTTCTCCTTCTTCTCCTTTTCCTTCTTTTCTTTCTTGTCCTTTTTCTCCTTCTTGTCCTTCTTTTCTTTCTTCTCCTTCTTGTCCTTGCTTTCCTTCTTGGGTTTTTCCTTTACCTCTTCAGGATGGTCTGCTGACCGGAGTGTCATGCGGGAAGTGGGCTCGTCGGCTTTGATAGAGGGCATGTGTGTAGATGTTGGGAGGATGCGATAACAGGAAGGCGAAAAGATGGTGGCGACTGCCTTTTTGAACTTTTTTTTTTTGAACTTTTTTTTTTTGTGACTTCCCATTTTAAACGGGAAAACAGAGTCACGAGATCTCTCATTGGCCTCAATAACGCGCCTGAACGCGCCATCCCTTTCCACATTCCATTCTTTATTTTTCCTCGCAATGTCGCCGCCATGTAGCCCTCTGTTTGATGAAGGGGTTTCATCACCTGCACTGACGATGGAGTCCAAGGTAATGTTCCTCAGCCAAAATCCGCACTAAGGCCTCTTGTGCCGTCCTTTTCATGTTATTCCACCGTTTGGTAGCTTTCATATTCAAGATTACCTTGCCATCATGTAGCTTTTGCTTGAAAAAGGGGCTCCACCACCCGCACTGGCGATGGAGCCTCTGCTTGATGAAGGGGCTCCATCACCCGCACTGGTGTTGGAGTCCAAGGTAGTGATCCTCTGCCGAAATCCGCACTGAAATTAGGCGAGGCCCCCCTATCTTTCATGTCCTCTTCATGTTATTCCACCGTTTGGTAGCTTTCATACTCAAGATTACTTTGCCATCATGTAGCTTCTGCTTGAAAAAGGGGCTCCATCACCCGCACTGGCGTTGGGGCTTCTGCTTGATGAAGGGGTTCCATCACCCGCACTGGTGGTGGAGTCCAAGGTAGTGATCCTCTGCCGAAATCCGCACTGAAATTAGGCGAGGCCCCCCTATCTTTCTTGTCCTTTTCATGTCATTCCACCGTTTGGTGGCTTTCATATTCCAGATTACCATGCCATCATGTAGCTCCTGCTTGATGAAGGAGCTCCATCGCCTGCGCTAGCGATGGAACCCAATGTAGAATCCGTGCATTTGCGTACTTGATCGAGTTTCAAGACAGAGGCGCCCCACATGTCCATATGGTTTTGTGGACTATTAGATAGTATTCCTCAGCTAATATCTGCACCGAAGCCCTCCTATTTCTGCTGGGCGCCAAAAGCGGCAAACATAGACGTAAAATAGCCTTCCACCCATTCCAATGGTGTATCCGACATACCGCGTCCAAGAGGTCCCGACGTCCCCATATTCGGCAAAACGTTCGCCGAATTCTTCAATAGAAACCCCACCTGCAAAATTAGAAGCCTAACAAATTTGTGCATGACCCTGAAACGCGTTCGTTCAATGATTTCATCAATGGCCTCAAGACCATCAAGGACATAGGACGAAAAAAAAAAAACTTGATCGCAGAGTTGGAGGCGGTCCCTCCTGGCGAGAAGACATCACAGATCAGGAAAGTCAAGTGATTTTCCATTGCTTAAACCAATGTTAAGCGTCTTCCTTGGAAAGTCAGCTGCGCAGCACCATCGTCTTTTTGTTCTAACTCTTTGGGGGGTTCCTTTATAATTGGCTTTTAATCACTATAGGGTGGGACTTTTTAAGACCGACCCTTCACTTTTCAGAGTTGTCAGCGCCCTTGGGGAGGCGTGGTGGCTGAACAATGCTTGGGGGTTTGTGCGAGAGAGCCGCTTGTGGAGTCCCTCATTCGTTCATCTTGCCTGGAGAGAAGGCTGGCGTGGAATCTGGAGAGCGACGGAACCAGAATTTGACGCAAACGGAGCGAAGAAAAGAAGGCTACAAAATCGACTTGATTGGGAGACCTTTGGAGTCCCCTGAGCAGGACTGGGCGGTGGTAGAGGTGGCCCCTGACTGGGACCCAATCAACAACAAGTCTGTTCAAGCTCCTCCGACACATGCACGACATCTTCTGTGCGCGGGCTGCCGAGGTCGGTGGGCCAGATCTGCCCAGGGATGAATTCGTGTCTGGTTTAATTTTAGGAGGGATGCTTCGTACCCATCGCCACAACACTAAATCCTCCATCCACGTATTTACTTCTGGTGGTCGAACGTATGAACAAATCTGAACGTGCGAAAATAAAAAACCTTTTATCTAATGGCGACACGCGTTAAGATGCAATCTAAGAATATAACGACGCGACTATATGGCATGCAATAAAGGATATGATAGAGAGGGGAGTGGGGTGGGGTGAGGTGAGGTGGGGGGTGTATCTCTCAAAGGATCGACAAACCAAGCCTGGAGAAGATCCAGTAGAGAATCGAGTTTGCCTGACTCTGATCGATCCACCACACAAACAGATCAAGCGATACCGTCTTGTACATAAAACTGCGATATGCCCTAAACCATGCGCTCAAGCTCGAAACGATCAACGAGACCGATTTTCCACTACGAACGATACTACTTAAAGAAGGCGTAGCATCAGCAACAACAACAACGGTCTGCTGAATCTCCTTCTTCTCAGCTTCGTAGATCACTCGCGCACAGTACTGCCCCATCACCGCAAATGTCCTCATCTGGGCCCCGTCGTCCGCGCCCAGATCTTCGTCCAGGGCACGGAGCAAGTCGTTCGTCTTGAACAGCAGCAAAAGATCGCGTGGCACTCTCGCTAGGATATCTGCAATCTCCACCAGCCAATTACCCGCGCCAGATGAGATCTTGGACGTCTCGGCCTTGTTCCGCACCTTCTTTGTTAACTGTGCATCCTGGATCACGTCCCAGTCGCGGCCTGTCAAGATACATGCGAACAACTCGTATGCATCAATGCCTCCTAAAGCAAGGGCCCTACGCTTGATCTCTTCTTGATCCGAGGCCATGATGGCTGTCCAGAGTTTTGCATAATCGAGACGGAACTCTGGGGAGAGTTCGCGGTAGAGGCCATGGTCCAAGACGATGATCTCAAAGTTGCAAGGAGAGGGTGATCCCGCGGGTGTAGGTCGGATCATTAGATTGCCCGGGTGAGGATCACAGTGAAGGAAACCGTCTTTGTAGATCATTTGAGAGAATATGCGAGCCATCTCCTTGGAGACCTCGGAAGCTTTGATGTTATTGGCCTTGAGATACTCGACATTATCGATCCTCGATCCGTCCATGACTATGAGCAAAGAGCGAGAGGCGAGAGAGTATATGTACAGTTTTGGATAAAGTAGGTATTGTTAGTTGTACACTCAGAACAAATATGTCTCTTAAACCAAGAACAAGAAGTTGAGCTCTTTCAAAACGTACACTCCATGACCATGACGCGTTTCTGGGCCCAGACCACATTTGGGATCTTCACGGTGGAAGGACTTCCTTGAGCACGAGCCCGATCAAAGTTGGCGGCGGTCCGTTGAGCATTCCTGGCCTCGAACCTAAAGTCCAACTCCTTGGGCAGACTATCCTGGATTTCTTCACTCAGCCAAAAGAATTCAAATTCAGGGAATGCGTAGGCAATGAACTTGGTCAGAGCTGCGATGGTCTTCATATCGACCTCGGAAAACTCGTTCAGGGCAGGGTGTTGGATCTTGACGGCCACTTCTCGACCATCTTTTAAAGTCGCTCTGTGGACCTGGGCTAAAGAGGCAACACCGATTGGAGTCAGATCAAAAGAGGAGAAGACCTCTGAAAGAGGCTGGTCAAGATCGGAGTGAAAGAGTCCTTGGATGGACTCGATTGGAGAAGGGGTGCATTTATCCTGGAGAGGCTCCATGGTCTTTGTCCATTCCTCGGGTAGCAAGTATTTTAAGCTTGCGAGGTGCTGTCCCTATTATTATTATTATTATTATTATTATTATCAAACCGGAATAAGAAATACAAAGATCAGCGCATGCAAATTCAAACGGTCAGACCAGTCTTGCTCTTTTTTGCGCGCACTGTCAATCGAATCGAGCTACTGCTGTCTCGATCTCTCATACCAGTTTGATGTAGATCCCCCCGTTCTCTCTCATCATCTTCATGACCCTCTCTGCACTTCGTTTATGTAGCCTACTCCGGCGTCCTCGCCTCTCCTTCTCATCGTCGGGATCGTCGGGCTTTAAATCCCGGTTGCCGTACCCGAGCGAGAACTTGTAGTCATATCCTGTTACAACGACTGCCTCGGCTGCGAGGAGTACTCTACGAGCCGCAAAGACGCTGTAATTGAAAGAGTCGAATGTACCATAGAATGCTGCACCTATGACAAGGACGGATATAGGAACCGACACCTTGCGGGGGATCCGTCGGATGGGTGCGGAGAAAGAGTAGGAGGGGTGCGGAGTAGTAGTAGCAGGGGTATTAAAATTGCGTCCAACGGACGAGTAGTGTGCAGTGGTGTTACTATGAAGGGCGGTGAGTCTACGTCGCTGTTGAAGAAGAGGGCATGTAGCGCCATGCAGCCTCGCTGTGAGGCCTCTCCTCAGGGATAACATGGGAGGTAGTGGTATATGAGGGGAGTGTGAGGGATGATGAATGGATGAAGATCAGTTTTCTTTTTCCCTCAATGACATGGACTTTTTATTATGTGTATTGTATTAGTAAAAAAACCGGTTTGACAAAGCGCAGACTAATTTGCAGTGTACAGTACCACCATTCTTTGATCCCCTTCACCTCCTTTGTCACTTACACATTCCCATCACTTTTTGTTCTTTGAGAAGAAGCATGGGCATCGGACCAGAACTGCCACCGCACTTGCAAAAGAGCCGCGCTGCAAGCACTCACGACGAAAGCGACCACGACATCGCGAGCGATGAAGATCAGGACAGTATAGGACCTAGCATTGGACCCAGCATTGGACCTAGCATCGGTCCCAGCATTGGACCAAGCAGACCTCCTCCACACGAGGAATCTGTCTCTGCCGACGACTTTGCACCCGCCCTACCACCAGAACTGCTTGAAGCCAGGCGCTTAAACCGAGAGAAAGCACCCCAGACGACCGCCGATACCTCAAAGCGGGTCCTTGGACCATCCTTTCCTCCCTCCGCATCATCATCATCATCTGCTTCAAGACACTACTACGATGACGAAAGCGACGACGACGACGATGTTGTAGGGCCGGCGCTTCCTTCGGACATGGACCGGGAGGCTATGTCGAGGCGGAGCAAGATCCAGGAATTTGAAGAGCGTGCGGAAAGGATGCGGAGGAAACTTGCAGGTGTGGACGACGACGAAGACGACAATGATGGTGGTAACAAATCAAAGTCCACCGGAAAGGATACAAAGACAACGAGAGAAGAGTGGATGATGGTACCACCAGAGTCAAGGATCCTCGGAGACGACCCGCTAAAGGTCACAGCTAGAACTTTCCAAAAGAGAGAACAGAAACCGCAAGACTCAACTCTCTGGACTGAGACCCCTGCAGATCGTGAAAAGAGGCTGCGAGGAGAACCCAGGGAAGAGGATGAGGATGCGCGGCGACACAGAAAGAAATCGAAGCGTCGTGGAAGTGACGACGGTGAGCCTGCACGGCGGTCCCAGGCTGATATTGAGCGTGAGGAGCAAATCCGAAAATACAATGTAAGAGAAGGTGGCCATGTATCGCTGCAAAACTGCGTTACGCAGCTTGAAGTTAAAAGTTGTTCCAATATCAAAACTCATGTTTACCTCTCATTATTACTTCTACCTTTCCTCAGGCCGAAAAGAGATCCGAGTCGTTATTCGACGCACACTCGACGAAATACATCAAATCCAAAGCATGGCAAAAGGACGCCGATGACAATCCTTCAGCACGACCCTTTGACCGTGAAAAGGATGTCTTGGGAGGGCGTCGCATTGAACACCGCCAGAGAGATGAACTGGTCAAGCAGTCCATGGATCTGGGATCCAAGTTTTCGCGCGGTAAAGGCGGCTCCTTTTTGTAAGCCCAGAACTTTTATTCTGCTCGCCACCCACCAAGCAATAAATCATTCGCACGTGCGCCTATTCATGCATGTTAAATATCCAGTGAGAAAAAAGAGAGGGTATCTATCTTTATTGTTCTGAGTAGTTAACGATAGTCTCGGTCCTTGTTGTAAAAATACATCATATACTGCTTTCCTATTAGTTGGAAGCTGCAGCGGCCGCAGCTGCGGCCTTCTCAGCCTTCTCGGCCTCTCTTTCCAAGATGGCCTTCTGCTCCTTTCTGCGCTGGCGCTCCTCAAACAGCTTGCGGTGGGTGATGATACGCTCGATGATGGATTCAGTCGTGACAGAGTTCTGGGGGTTGTCAATCTCAACGTAGATGCTCCTCTCCTTTGCCAGCTTGTAGGGGTCCTCGCCGTTAGTGTCGTTCATCGAAGGGGTGTTTCCATGGACGACCACGTCTACCTTGTAGACCTTTTCCAGGACCTGGTCGCTTACGCTGTAGGGAGCACCGATCACGACCTCATCGACGTACTAGAAGATTCAAAGAAGATTCGTGAAAAAAGATTAGGTCAACTTCTAATCCTGAGCTGTTGAACACGATTAATCTTTAAACGTGGACTTACGCGGCAAGCCAGGACACTGAGGACGCGCTCGTGGAGGTTCATGAGGGGGTAGTTGACTCCCTTGATGGCGTTCACAGTCGGGTCGTCATGGATACCGACCAAGAGGTAGTCACCCAGCTGCTTGGCGCGCTTCAAGAACTCGATGTGACCTGAATTGAGCAATGCATAAGTTAGCATCGTTGTTGTTTACCAGTCACTGAAATTCCACGACAAGATCCGGATCTGAAATTCTAGTAGTCATTACCAGTGTGGAACAAGTCAAAGGTGCCATCGACATAGACCACCTTGTCGCCTTCCTTTGGCTCCCTTCCCTCCGAGAACTGAACGATCTTGCGAGAAGTGGGCAAGAAGTGAGAAATCTTGGTGTCTGGCTTGGACTTTGATCCTCCAGTAGAGAAGGTGCCCAACTCGGCAGTGTTGACAGATGAAATCGAAGAGCCACTGACAGAGCCGCGACGCTTGTGATGATCCTTGGTCATGAGCAACATGCGTCCCACAAGCTCAGTTGTGGAGATATCCTGGGTGCGCTTGCACTCTCTATCATCGACAATCGCGATGGAGGCAGGAGAGAAGAGTGCTGAATATTAGAAATCGGAGAATATCAATCGGAGGGAGGAAAAGGACTCGAGATCACGCAATTGGATTTTACCTGTAACGGCCAGCATCCTTGACGACCTGGTAGCAGTCGGTACCGTCAGCCATGGTTGTGATATCGTCACCGTGGACGCAGAAATCACAGTTGTACTTGTCCATCCACTCCAATGAGGTCAGATAAGGAGCGTTAGGGACGACCTCATCGACCCACTTGCATGCAGCAACAGCGGCGTATCTTGAACATTCAAATGTAGAGTTTGTAGAGTTGATCTGGTTAGCTTGATCATGGGTTCCACTGGCAAGAAAAAAAAAGATGGCAAATGCTCCCACGCACTCCGCAATCTATTAAAATAGCCCAATGACGCCTCTTGCTCAATCCCATGGATGATAGAACCGATGAGATGTTCTGGAGCAGCCCGAGTGTTATGCTAGAGCTATTTATGACATGTTTTGGCGGCAAGTGATCACGAGGCATTACCTCTCATCCTCCTTCATGACAGTGGGTCCCTTGTGATGCTCAATCTCAAAGTCAGAGTGGACACCGACAACCAAGTAATCGCCCATAGCCTTTGCCTGGCGAAGAGCGTTAAAATGACCTGTTAAAGGTAGAACGAAGGCAAGAAGAAAAGGATTCCCAGGACAGCAACGGTTAGATGATGAGCGACTTCCAAGTCCGAAGAAAGGCCTTGCGGGAGATGAGACTGAACACGAACCAAAGTGCATGAGGTCGAAGCATCCATCGACCCAGATGCGGACGGGCTTTCTCTTTTCGGCAGGGGTGGTCATGGTGCAGCGTTGGATTGGTAGGGCAATGGGTAGGAGAAGGGACAGAAGGTTGAGGAAGGTTGTGGGAAGAAGCAGGGGGTATGCGGTTCTAACCTTCCATTTTTATATGAACACGACGCTGCGAACGTGTTTATTTAAAACGCTTGTTTTTTTTGGGGCAAAAGTCGCCTGCAGCATTTTCATATGTGATTGAATGTGGAGACGAACTCCTGCTCTCGTTCCCCACCTCACGTCCCTCAAAAATATAATTGTCTCTTCCGAGCATTCTCCAGGTGGGGGGCAAAGGAAGTTCGGGGTAGGGGCAAAGGACCTCCCCATTTACTCATCCAAAACACGCCCATGTGAGGTGCACAGCTCGTGGGGCTGATCCAACGCTGGTCCGTATGATCAATCGTTGGGGTCGCGTTGCGCTAGATCCATTTCCACAGCTGCGGATATATGTCCACGCGTGCAAATCTTTTGAGCGGTGATCGGTAGTTACGCGGCTAGCGCGGCAGTTCTAGATGGCGAGCGCACACGACGCGGGTTGTCCTGTTGTCCTGCCGAGAGCGTGTCAAGTTGTGCAGAACATAATGCGCGTTAAGGGGTCCACTCCGATGTTGCGTGTAATTTCCACTGAATACAGCCAGGCCGTGCTGTGGATATATTCAACCAGTAGCGGAGCAGCAAACAGTTCTCTCTTTCACTTCTCACTTGTAAGGGCGACCGAAGATCGATTGCTGCTGGTTGTGGAAGACATCCATCCATGGTGCGCTACAATCCATCCGTCAAGCAAACGAGACCAAACTAACAATCTCTATCTGTCTCTCCATATCCCCATCTCTGCTAATAACCGTCATCGTCACTATCGCCACCATCGCGCATTCTATCGATACTATCGGGATCAATTTTTGTTCGACTATGCTTATGGCGAACCTTTGACCGGACTATCTTGCTGGAAATAACAAACAATTACTACAACACGAAATCATAATCAACCTCATGGACCTGTCGAATCCACAATCAAACTTGGGGCACAACTCTACATAACAACTGGCTTCATGATCTAACCCTGGAAACGAATCGATACCATCATCTAATCTACTCTATCGACCAAAAACCGCTCCAATAACCTACAATCACTGGACGTTCAACAATCGCAGACAATATGGCCAGCCACAAGATTGCCAAGAACGGCCCCGCTGATGAGATCGAGCTCTCTGTTGCTCAGGCTCTCTTCGACTTGGAGAACAACGTTGCTGATTTGAAGAAGGAGCTCAAGCCCCTTCAGATCTCCAGCGCCAAGGAGGTGAGTCTCGGCTTTTTTTCCACCAAAGCAGAGTGATAGAAAAAACAACAGGACACCCAAACGAGTGGAGTGGCAACGTGGCAACGTGGCAATAGCGACAGGGGCCCCCAGTTCGCAGGAATCTACCACGAAGGACGATTCAAAGGACGTGTCGCAATTGAGCATGGGGAAGATCAGGACACCCCGTCAAAAGTCCATGCTAAAACAAAGATTGCGGAGGCAGCAAAGAAGCTCTTTCACAGAACCACTGCGTCTCCAGACCACTGATCCTTGAACGGTGGAGTCAAAACGACCCGTTGCTCAAATACGATTTGGATGGCGACTACGGCAGCGCCCCCTATTACGCTCGATACTTTCACGGGACCTGCAACAATAGCATTCATGCCTCTTGCTTCGTCGACTTGTCAAAAAGAAGCACAGAATCCTTGCGCGAAAAAGCCAGGACATTAGTCAGCCCATTGAATGCCAGTCAAGATATCTGACCTCCTGTCAATCTGCTCAATTACACTAGGTCGAGACCGGTAACGGCAAGAAGGCTATCGTTGTCTTCGTCCCTGTTCCTCAGCTGAAGGCTTTCCACAAGATCCAGCAGAGGTACATTGAGATCAGGATATTTTTTTTCTTTGCAGCTACGGCGAAGCTATCATGGATACTATAATCGTCGACAAGGGCGTGAGTAACTGGTCACTAACACAATCTCACTTTTCTCTATACTTTGGTACGATCGACTAGACTCACCCGCGAGTTGGAGAAGAAGTTCTCTGACCGCCACGTTGTCTTCGTCGCTCAGCGCCGCATCATGGCCAAGCCCACCCGCACCTCCCGTGCTAAGCAGCAGCGCCCCCGTTCCCGCACTCTCACCTCTGTCCACGAGAAGCTCTTGGAGGACTTGGTTTACCCCACCGAGATTACCGGCAAGCGCACCCGCGTCCAGACTGACCAGCGCCGCATCATCAAGGTGTAAGTGATCCCAGCTCAGGAACTGAACCAATCTATTTCGCCCGACTGCCTGCAAATCATCTTTGGCGTCTTTTGCTTTCACTAAGGGACAACTTACTAATCTTTGTTTTCTTCTTGTCGCCCTCAGCTTCCTTGATGCCAAGGACTCTACCTCTTTGGAGTACAAGCTCGATACTTTCTGCGCTGTCTACAAGCGTTTGACTGGAAAGGAGGTCGTCTTTGAGTTCCCTGCTCACCACGCCGAATAAATCACCTTTTTTATTCTCTCTTTTTTTTGCTCTTTCGGGGACAAATTGCCGGACAAGCTCCTTACTTTTGCTGACCAGTAATAAAGAAAAATAAAGAAAATCTCGTTGTTCATAACCACACAACAAAGCATTTCACTCGCATCCCCAGCAAAGAAGCAGATTGAACGCCTTAGTTCTTGTTAGTTCCTGACCTGCATTGTAGTCTTGTTGTTTCTACGATTACAAGCGAGTAAATCGACGTTGAGATAGAGAAAGTGAGACTACATGTCTGACTGCATCTCTTCAACCAGGTTGTTATCATCATCTTGGTACCCCTTCTCAGTTGATTTGAGAGATTGTTCAAGTATGCATGGTTCTTGCTTCAATCACGATGTCAACTGTGCCACAGTTCGATTGCCTAGATTCGGCCAAGAGAGAGACCGATATGCGACCTTGATGGCGTGAACCCCCGAGAGACCCATGTCGATAAACTGAGTAGGTTTGATGCGTCTTTTGTTCCATAGACAGTAGACAGGAGCAGTGTAAACCTGGACAAATTTGGTTCTAGACCCATGTGCAAGGGCTCTACTTCTTTTTTTGGCTGGGGGTCGTAGTACACGCGCTTTTCTAGGAATTCACGCGAGCCGAGCTAATTAGCCGTGGCCTAACGTTTGCAATATGTACAAGAAGCCAGATTGGCGCCTCGTCCTGAATTCTGTCCTGCGCGCCCCTGGCACTGCCCTCGCACCGCTTTACTCCCTAATGAATTAGCTGAAGTACCCATGTAGATAGCCCTCAAACAATAACGACCCTCCCAATGAACCCCAAGAACTCTCCAACCTTGACTTTTTCGCATGTCATGTCATTGACAACGTGGATAAGACCGATACATATTCAAATGGTTTATTACAACACAGGGTATTTGTCGTCTGGCAAACCGGCTTTACGCCTGGAAAATTTGCTTGACATATGCAACGGAGTCATTCGCTGTTGCGAGGTATCCTGACAGAAGTTGTGCAAGCTCTTCTAAACTATCGTTCAGGGAGTGGTTACCAATGATGTGTATCGGCTCGTGGTCTGTTGGGAACAGTTCGACAATCTTTTGAATCGCTTTCCCAACATTTCCCTTTTTCCGAACATCGCTCTTTGAGCTTCACCAACGACGTAAACTAAAGGCAGGCGTCTTGGCCCTTGTCCAGCACTGCTCTGCAAATGTCGTTAAACAGTGTGGCAGCCAAGAAGCCATCTCCAGAGCGAAGAGGATCATAGTTGACCAAATTGAACACTGTGTATGGCTGAGATATGTGGCCGCGTGTCAAGTGTCCTGAGGCCCGACAGAGAAAGTAGCTGGAGCCGTCGTTGAACTTTGATCGAACTTGTCGAAGCTGTCCAAGATAATTCATCTGCGAAACGCACATCGCGTTCCTGTCGGCTGCGATCAGCGCGTGCAGGTCACCTGCACTGATTGATCATCGAGGTATATTCTTGTCGCCCGAGAAATCCTTGACATTGGCGACTTCGTTGACCCTCCAACAGACACGGGCTCATCCTTGTCGAGACGAAGTGATGAAGTTACCAGGACATTACATGATTGAGTCCCAATCACAAGGCGTAGGCCTTCGAAGGCGGAAATCGTTGTTGGCCATACACCCTTATAACGAGCGGCAACCAGCAGACGGTGGCAGAGATGTCTAAGAGGGAATACCCTTCCTGATGCTGAATGTGATATTCTATAGGGGCTAACTTACTAACTAAACAACTCAATGAGAACAGGAAAGGGTTTTATTGATGACCGGTACCAACAGGTCTTTTACAGTCCCTGTGTGGGAGGTGCGACTCGGGTACGTTTTACCTGAACCCCACACCAGGTTGGAACACAACAGACTCCCTTCTCCGGATTTGCATCCGGCGGACAAAGACTACAGAGCGGCTAGAAACGGTAACTAATCGTTTCTTAATGCCAGGATAAAGGAAAAAACCGTAAAAAAACTAAACTGCTCTGCTAAATTCCACTTGGGAAGGAAAATGAGTAAAGTCTGATGAGGAAAAATAAAACAGTGTGTCTGCAGACTGCAATTGCTAATGGTAACAAAACTAAAAGTGGCAAGTGCCTCAATGGCATGGATGCTTCAGCATGGAAGTGCATCTCTTGCTTATCATGATGGAAAAACGCTATACGAAAAAAAAGTACATGAATGAGGAAAGAGACAAGGTCCGACACCTTTCTCAAAAACCTCACTATGAACAGCCTATCAAATTCACG
This sequence comes from Dissophora ornata, assembly GCA_025201705.1. Taxonomy (NCBI): domain Eukaryota; kingdom Fungi; phylum Mortierellomycota; class Mortierellomycetes; order Mortierellales; family Mortierellaceae; genus Dissophora; species Dissophora ornata. Next base: position 17,870 of record MU617246.1, read on the forward strand.
TTTCCCGCACACCATATCACTCACTGCCTTCATTCCCTTCCTTTTTTTTTTTTTTTTTTTTTT
>MU617247.1:0-17906 GCA_025201705.1 Dissophora ornata
TTTGGAAAAGGAAGTTAGGAGGATGAAACCGGAGGATTCTTTCTCGAGTGGCATGTAAATCGCAAAAATAAGCCTTACTTTGAGATCCAAGTCTATCGCCAGTGTAAAACACAGCGATGGTCTTCCATCCGCGATTTGCTACAAAGTCCATCATGACGCCTCCGAACATCAACTCTGTTGGAATGGTCCTGAAAAAGTGCCCATAATCCTCCTTACTCGACAATTGTGCTATTGGGCAAAAATTAAACGGGACGTGCGCTGGTTAGGCAACAATCCGATAGAAATTGAGGTGCACATAAACACAGCTGCAACATACTTGATCCTGCAGAATAAGAGCACTGTGGAATGGTCAAACGACTCGTCAACAGAGCGGACTGCACAGTCAGTGCACTACTGACATCTCCAATGACGCCTGATACACCTCCGGATGTCTGTAGTAATGAGACGGTGGAGAAGATTGCCTGCGATGCACCTGAGTTTTCAGGGTCCAGACCATTGAATGAGTCCTTTAGGACCAAGGTGACATAAGCTCCCGGAATCAAACGCTTCTCGTTAATCTCGCTCACCGCCATCCTAATAGCCGATGTTCCACTATCGGTGCAGTGAAGCATGTTGCAAAACAACGGTCAGTGAAGGAGATCAAATCTTGATGGTAGCCATCGCTTTACGAATCGTTCTTGTAAGCATTCAAGTACCTGTACGCCAATTGCTGAGTAAGGTTGTTGGGCAGCGAGTAGGCCAGCAAGACGCCAACTTTGATCTCCACCAACCCATTGTACGATGTGACATTGGGCGTGAGGTACAAAGAGTTGTTGGCGCCTGTCTTGGGGGTATACGGAAATACGCGCATGGAGACATTGGGCTGATTCTGAGGCAACGCAACAGATGCCGGAGTGGCGGAAGGGAGAGATGAGGTTGAGACTGACCCCGATATTATGGCTGTGGAAATGTTATTTGAATGTTGCCTCTTTGCCAAGGACGCCTCTCGTGAAGAATGTGGTTGCTGTGCAGTCCATTGTTTGTTTTTGTGGTCCGAGCGTATTTTCGTAGATATTGAGTTGGCGGGCAGTGATGGATCTGTGAATGAATAGGAGGATCCCAGTGCAGTGCCGTTGACATGTTGCTGGATCAATAGCATGCAAACAACCAACCCATGGAATGTGGTTGATAGTCTGGAAAGCCGCATCGCGCAAAACTCGGTTATGAAATAGGCGACAGAAATGCAGGCTAGGAACAACGAGCGGTTCGCAGACGGTAAATGAATCTATGTCAACCTGCCTGCAGACTGACACGGTGAAGATGCTTGTTTTTTTTTGTTGAAAGCTTTACGTTGCGATGCCGAATATAACGTAGTAAGGAGAAAGAGACAGGTCAAGGCTGGAGAATCGGGTGACTGCAACAAGCGGAACTCCAAAGCAATGGTTAGTGCCGGAGTGTGAAAGACCAGGTCGTATTCAAACCGTTATGCGTCTTTTGCATCGATAACACAAAGGGAGTAGTAGCAAGGGCGTAAGAAGGTGATCGAGGGTGAAAGGGGGTGAGTTTTCAGCAAAACGACAGAAAGGGTGCATGGGAGATCACGTAAAATAAAGAAAAGGGCGACGATGGACGATACCAGATGCAAGACGTCCACCAAAACGAAAATTTGCACTACTGTGAGAGAACATGCCTCATGCGACCTGAGTCTCTCCTTGATAGAGAAGTGAGAATCTTTTTGAAAGACCTCCCACTTGTGAAGTGCGATGGACAAGGCGGCATGGTGTTTACCTGGCTGATGGCAAGGGAGGCAAGACAGAGATTTTAGTGAGAGTTAAAAGCCTCGAATTCCAATTTGATGAAAACAACCCGGCTCGTGCCTATTAGCCTATTACTGCGATGACAGTGACAACTGGGTGGAGGAAAAAAAGAAAGTGTGTAGTTTGGGATGGGCGGGAACAAGGCAGTTCATCCAAATACCAGGTAATCCTGGCCGAGTGTGAGTGAGGCTGACAGGGAGAGGAGCGATGTTGGCTCTTTTCATCGAGATCACAACTTTGCATCAACAAGGAGTTTTCAAGGTACAGCAAAATCCAGGAGACGCACTTCGATGTCCACAGACAGTTGCGTCTGGAAAAAAAATCGTGTCAAGTACTACGAGAGCCTCGTTTATGGTATATATCAGAAAAATCGGTCATTCTACACCTCATGTGCAATGGAGAGGGTCCTCGTCTTGACAGGGCCTGGTGCCGAAACTCTGACCACCAGTGCTAATGGTTGGCCACGGTAAGATCTATTTTTGCATGCATCTGGAATAAGTAAATATTTGGCAGAATGCAGCAATTCAGGACGAGGTGTCTTTCCATGTGCATTTGTTGAGCTGGGGTTTCGAAGACGATCTCACCAACAGAAGCGTGGAGTGAATGCTCTATGAATGCAATTGCGGTATCCCGGTTTCTCCTTTTCCTTGGTAAATTAGACGGAGGTGCTCCTTCTGTTCTCATGTAGAGCGTCTCCCTTTTTTCCCAGACAGCGTGTTGTCCTACTTCGCCATGCTCCGGAAGAGCAGGTTGCAGCCTGAGAGTGAGGTAGACGCTCCGTTTATCAAGCCAAGGAATGCTCAAATGATCGCTCTGTCGTTTCATGTGTGGGATTCGTCTAGAGGGATGCTGGACGCGTTTTGTGTGATAAATTTTCTGTATCTCGTGGCGACGCTGCACTCGGGACATCACCTTTCCCATTCCCACATGTCGAATTGAAACAATGAGCAGGCAGTTGCTCGTGTGGAATTGAGATATTGCTCTTTCTGCATGCGAATTCACATTGCGTGGTCGCATAGTTTTATAGTTTATTCCGTGCCCCAGACCCTGGCACACAGACGACCCGATCATGACAGCGAAACAATTAACTTTGCTATTTTTCTCGGGACCCCCACTGTATTACCACCCATCATTTTACCACAAAATATCATTCAAACCCTTTTTCAACCAATGTTTTAGAATGTCTCGATGCTCCTGGCAGGGCCTGGCTTGCTTCCACCAGAGTACAGGGCGGTAGCTGAGGCTACTAAGAAGAGAATTGTGCCTACTTGCGCATTCTAGAAAAGGGAGAGACGGAACGCATGAACTCTAACGTATCTGACGAGTACATCTCGCGGCGTGACAGCCGAGTTGCCACGGGAGTTGTAACAAAAGCGCAGCGAAAAAGACTGTGGACAAGAAGAGGAGAGCTGTGACACCCATCACTCATGTGGTAATCACACATATCCTGCCCAGGATTGATGGAGTAGCATTTCAAGGTAAAGACTATCGGAAAAGCATCATTTTTGTAGAGCAGGGTCAGTTGAGGACACCCATGGTCTTTATCATACACCATTATTTCATTATTGGCGAAGTCAAACTTTCTAGGCGCTATAAGTCCCGCGATTGCAAAGGCGAAGCTTTTCTTTTTCGAGAAATGGGGTATGCCCATATTTGGCAACTGATGGATTCTTGATGCATGCACGAATTCAGGAGCCATTATAAAAGCGTCCTCCCTCCCAAACATTCATCTGTCGACAACTGAACCAAATCGCAAGCTCAAACATGTACTCCATGTACTCCTCCACCAACATCAAGAAACATAGTGTCCCACAAGACATCCCTGCTAAGGCTCTTTCATATCCAATCGATTCCTCGTGCCCCGTTAACCCCAATATTCAAGTCCCTCTCCGCTGTCCCTATTTTCCAAGTGCCCAGCCGAACCAGCCTCTGAACGGTCCCGATTACGAAGAGATCATCCTGAGTGCTGCCCTTGCGCAAAAGAGACTCTATCGCCAGCAGCCCCAGCAGCTCCAGCAGTTGCATCAGTACTATCTGCAGCAGAATCTTTATGAGAAGCAGCAGCAGCAGGTTGCCGCGCAAGCACAGTTCCAGCGCAGGAACGAGTATGAGGCCAACAACAGACGCGCTCAAGCCCAGTCGACTGCAATGCCGACCGCCCGCAATGAGGTGCCTCTTCCCCAGCGCGTTCACATGGTACAGCAGGGACAAAAATCTGCCGTCCATGATGTGAACTATAGCAACCAAGGTCTGGATCCAATGAAGCAGCCCCAGCTTCATGAGGAGAGCTGCCAATGCAAGTGCTACCAACAGAACAGTCTCCCACCGCAGGCGACACGCAATCAGCACGATCAAGATCTGAAGTCCAATAAGGAACAAGAGAGGAATCATACCTCTTTGCCAACCTGTCAGCCTGCTGTCGGGACTCCTTTTACGAGCAGAAACGAGTTATCACAGGCATGCGTTCCCCAAGATCCAGCCAAGTGGAAAGAATCGTCCAGTTGTGGCTTCAAGGACAACAACACGAGCAATAGTACTGCCGCTACTCCCACTGCCGCACTCACTACAACGGGTGCTTCGACCTCGGATTCGCTCCCTAAACCCAATGATGCCGATATTTTCGATGGACTCCAGCAGCGTGAGCAGCAGGAGAATTCGACACTTGAGCAGAAGCTCTTCGAACTCAACCAGATCGATTCCGCCTTGCACAGCATCTCGATTCGTTTTTTTAAGGTTATTATGAGAAGACTCACCGAAGACAACAAGAAGACAGTGCTAACCATAATGGACGACGTTGACAAGGCCATTCTACAGATCGACTCTGTGAGTATCAACGACAGCCTGGCCGTGAGCCAGCGACGCAAGGAGCTGGTCAAGAAAGGCCAGGATATGCTCCAATTGGCAGACAATTACATGGACAGCGAGACCTTTCCAAAGCTTCTTCTGAGGCATCCGAGCACGACAGCGAGGTTGGAGTGCCAGCTGATATTAATGAAGCCTTTCCCGAGCCAAAGCCAATTGTACGAGTTCACGAGCAGGAGGATGAAGACAAGGACCTGGAAGACAAGGACCTGGAAGACAAGGACCTGGAAGACACAGAGCTTTCTGGCCCCAAGCCCACCACTGCTGAGGCTGAGTCGGATGCCGATCCTGAAGAGGAGACGACTGATGAACCTTCCATAGCGAAACCTTCCGACGCGGCGAATGACGATTATGAATACTTGTAGCCAATTAGTAATTTAATTTCTTGTGATTACTTGACACGAAATAAATCGCGACGCTTTGTGTAGGGGTGTTGTGGTCGCACAACATTCTGGAATGCAAATGTTGGCCTCGTTTTGCCCCAAATGTGCTTTGGGTGAACGCATGTTCAGACTTGAGCTCACCAACTGGATCTTTTGCTCACTTGGACATTGTATTTTGCTAGTGATGTCAAAAAAACAGGGAAGCAGAGAGGTCTAGGAAAAGGTGGTGTATGGCATACTCTGCCCCGAATACACACAGAGCTGGAGGAGGGCGTTGCTTGCACAAGCATAACCTGAGGATGGCTGAGTTCATCCGTGTCAAATTAGCAATTGACGCACTGCAGTAAGACCCTCCGACAAGCACAACACATGTGCGTTTGAAGGAGTGCACCTGTCTGAAATGAGTATTTGGGTGCACGAACAAGGTGAGCAAATGGTTGGAAGAGGAGAGAAAGACTGAGAGAACGAGAGCATCTCGTGTTCTTCCTGCGTGTTGCATTAAGTGACCCTGATTAACCAACTTCACTTCCTCCCTCCACAACCTTCGACGACACGCTAAAGCAACCAACCCATAGCCAGAGGAGCTCATCAAAGCTAGGGTTTGATGCTCTCTGGTTTATGTTGTTTCCCCCCAATATTGTCTTCCTTCCACCTTCGCTGTCTCCCCACCTCGAGCCTCAGTCCTCTCCGTCCTCTTGTCCTCTCCTACAGCCCTCGACCCAACGTCCCTCATCTCACTCAACATCTTATTCCGCAAACCATCTGATTCATAATGACATCTGCTCCAACAAGGGGCCATAGGTCTGTGACCCTACCCAGCTCCAACTTCTCTTCCTCTTCTAATCCACCCCCTCCACCGCCGGGGCATCCTAATCAGCCTGTGAATGCATTCAACTACCAGAATCAACATCATCCGGATTATGGTTACGACTATCGAGACCCGTCCTCAGTTGCTCAGGTCCACCCTATGAGCCAACAGCCCGCGCGGTCGAATGGTCAAGGAAGACAGCAACAGCAACAGCAACCGCAGGAGGGCTGGGTCGATAACACCTGGAGAAGCATCTTTGACGCTGCACTGCTCAAGGCTCAGCAGGCGGTGCAATTGGACGAGCTTGGCGAGGCGACTCTGGCAGCGAACCTGTATGCTCAGGCGGCCAATGATCTCGGACGAGTTATCCCCATGTGCGGGAGCGAGAAGAAGAAGCAGTCGATGCTTGCGATCGTAAGTGTGCGCCAAGGCGTCTCTCCCTTTGATAAGGTTGCATGAATCCGACACCATGTGGTGCCTGAGCCGAGATGGACAGTCCCTCTGCTCTGTCCAGCTGGAGCTGAGCAGCAATGTCCGACGGAGCGATTGAGGGGCCGAGATTCAGGCACCGACTGAACCCAACTGTCTTTATTTCTCCACATGTCTACTCTACCCGCAACGCGTGTTGCTTTGTCTATAGCAAGCCATCTATCTCGACAGGGTCTCGCAAATCAAGGCTGCTGCCTCAGGGAAGAGTCCTTCGACCAAGCAGAGCCAGGTTCAAGAGACACGCTACTCCTATGCAAATGGCAGAGGCGTGGCTTATGGACAGGAGGACCAGTATGTGCCACAGGAGTACCACCTACGGAATTCATATGAGCAGCTGCATCGGCAACATCCGCAATACCAACCACCCCTACCTCAATCACAGCAGGCAGAGGGACCGGACAGGGGGTCAAAGATCTCTGGCAAGAAGCGATCAAAAACACAGCCATCAGCCCCACAACCCCCAGAGTTTCTGCAGGAGAGCTATGGTAATGGCCATGATGGCTATGTCCCTTATAACGCTCATGGGGAATGCAACAACTCGGGCAGCGGTGGTTACATCTCGCCGCCTTACACCGCCCCGAACAGCTCACCCAGTCCCCCACCAGTGCTGGTCTCGCCTATCTTCATGACGCACACCCCTTCACCCCCTCCATTAATATCGCAGACGATTGAACAGCAAGACCCTTTTTCATCATCTGGTAAACCATTTCGTTGGAGACCTTTCGGGAAGAAGAAATCAAAAACATTCTCTGCTGGAGAATCAGCTCCCTCCGGTCCTTACCAGCCTCCTAATGATGGCGATGTGCCCTCTGCACCGTCGCAACCGATGGATAAGCAGAGGCCAGAGTTCACGCAGGCCAACATCGTCGACCCTTCCGATCGCGAAGATCTTTTTTCGCAACAGCAGCAGCAACATCAAGACTGGTCCATGGATAATGGAGAAGGCCCGTCCCAAATGGCAGAGTTTGAACAGCACACGCAGTATTACCAAGAAGACGAAGATGTGGATCCGTATTATGTCGCGGACAACAAAGGACGAGCACGTGCCTTCGAGGGCAAGGTAATTAAGGGAAACATTCCCGCACAGAAGGCGCCTTCTGTTTGTGTACCGCCAATTTAACACTTTATTTCTCCATTGGAAAAAACGTGTTTAGGACGCTGGCAATATCAAGGAATCACCTGCTATCGATCCTGTGGAGGATAAAAAGGCATCACGAAAGAAGCCAGCTCTTACCCATAATGCCTCTTCATACTCCAACGATCAACCGCTTTCGTCAACCTTCGCTCCCGGAAGTTACTCGCAGAGTCAGAGGGACCAGGCTGCGGGCTACCGTGTCCAAGAATCTGGCGTAGACATGCCTAACGACCAAGGGGGTCCGTCAAACTATGCACAGGACTATGGAGACTCTTACGAGTTTGGAGGTCAGCCGGAACTAAGGAGTCAAGAGCAGTATCTGCCATTCGACGAAACAACTCAGTGGCATCATTCTCCTTACAGCGCAGATCCCAGCGTAATGAACCCAGGGTTGGCTCCTGAGCTCCAACAGACGGACCAGCGCGGTGCTGGTGAGACTGAGCAAGGACTGAACGACGGCGATAAGCCGAAACCGAAGAACAAGTGGTTTGGCAGAAAGAAGAAGAAAGATGGACAGTCTGAGTCGTTTGACGAGGTAGCCAAACTAATGGATGAGGCGCTTTTTGGCGGAGGATCCGCTGTGCCTCGCAAGAAGAACAAGGATAAGGAGAAGGGCAAGGAGAAACTGCAGTCCAGCATGGAGGCCAATTACTCTGCAGAGGATCAAAGTATCCCGCCGAATAGTTTGCCTATGATTCTTCCCCGCAAAGATTCGCTGACAGAATACGATCTGCGGCAAGGGTACGGTGCTCGAGGCTCCAGCTTGGATGTGAATCCCATGGAGCGTCAGCGATACTATGAAGAGCAACAGTATCAGCGGCAGCAGCAGGAGCATCAATATGTAGCAACGCCGATGATGATGGAGCCGCATCCATTCGTGCAGGAGACTGTTGAGGTGTACGCTCCCAGACCGCAAATGCCACAAGGGCAGCAACCACCTAAACCACTTATGCCCGTTACCTATGCGCCCAAGACAGCCTATGTACCACAGTCAAGGAAACAAGGGCCTGAAGAAGGCACCCTTACTTCCATCGAGCTCCCTGTCCCCGCCGCACTGGATATGGAGAGTCTTGGCAGTGAGGACGGCAAATCTTTAGCATCTGAATCTGCCAAGAAATCCAAGAACCGACCATTCAACGTGTTCAAGATCAAGAGATCAGGTAGCAAAGAGCTCCTGGACCAAATCAACTCGCCCCTCTCACCTACAGCCAACCAGGTCAGCTTTGGTGACGATGTCAAGTCGATCCATAGTGACAAGACACGGAAGAACTCTGCTGCTACCGTTGAATCGGCATCGCTGGCCAACTCAAAGGACAAGAAGAAACGAGACAGCGACGAGTATATACCTTACGAGTACCAGGAAGAGCTTGAAGGTCCTTTGATGGAAAGAGTGGAGGTTCCAGCGGACCGCGAGATTCTTGGATTTGTACTGGTAAAGAATTTGTTACTGCGTTTGTTAAAACAATGCAGACACAACAGTGTAGGCTTCATTATACTAACTAGTGTTGTTGTTGTTGTTCTATGCGCTAAAATGATAGCCCGTTGAAGAAATTGTCGACTACGATCTCGAGGGTACTGACGAAGTGGCACTCGATAACTGGGACTCTTGGGTCAGTCAGCTCGAGTCGTTTGAGAAGGTCCTCTCGGACAAGGGCCTGAAGAAGAAGAACACTAAAAAGGTCAAAAAGTCCAAGAAGGAGAAGAAGGAGGAGGAGAAGGAGAAGGAGAAAGAAAAGGCAAGGCAGGAATGGGCCAACTCACCAACATCGACGTCGGCATCGCCCTTCAGCTCCCTCAAGGCCAACCGATCCAGCATCTTTGGAGGCAGCACCAGTCGACCCAGTACGAGCTCCACCTATGATCTAGGTGAGACTCGCCGTATGAGCTTGAGCGATGATTTGAGTAGCAGGTACTCGTTCCATTCTACCCGATCATCCGCAATCGGTCAAGATATGACGGCTCAGCAACTCTATGTCCAGCAAGGCAAGAAACGGTGGTGGAGCCCTAAGCGCAAGGAAGTGACATCGGTTTACAGCGTCTCTGAACAAGATCAAGAGAGGTACCTGAACACGCTGTTGCAGAATAGCCATGAGATACAACTGATCCATCAGCAGCAGCATCAGCAGCAGCTACAACAGGGTAAGGAGCAGACGGAAACTGCTTCTAGCGCTTATGATCAGGTGCGCGAGGATGCACCGAGCGCTCCTCTTGAGGATAACAAGACCGTCAAGTCCTTGCCTCTCCCACAACTGGAATCGCTGATGTCTTCAACGTCGAGCACGCAAGAGATTGTGTCAGTTTCCAGCGCTGCAGGATCCACACCTGCATCAATTTTGGAGAGCTCCACTGAACCCAAGAGTGAAGAACCAGTGGCAGAGGAAGAGCCTGCAGCTATAACTACGCCAAAGGTGGTGAAGGCCAAGAGTAGCAAGGTTAAACTTCAATCGATTTCGACTCCCTTGGCAACGATTCTCCAGATCCAGAACCCCGAAGAGCTTTGGCTGTACGTCCAACAGGCCAAGAATTATGCGACTACGAAGATGAACAAGGGCGATAAACGGTCCGCGGCGATTGCGTTGAAGCGCGCGCAGGCATTGGAGGCCCGATGGCAAGAAATCATGCTGGAGATGGCGTCTAGTGACGAGGATGAGGACGAGTTGCTGGATGATGACGATGACGACGACGATGAAGAGGAGGAAGAGGAAGAAGAAGAACAGAAGAAGATAGCATCAAAGGCAAAGGTGGCTGTTGTTGCAACGAGTGCCCTGGCTGTAAAACCCAAAGCATCGGTAGCCAAGGAAAATGGCACCCCCTCTCCCGCCCCCACTCCAAATCCGACTCCAGTTGTTGTATCCAACGCAGCTAGCACTCCAGAGCAAGACAATGGCGAGGAGGATACTAGTGAGGATGACGAACAGATCCGTCGTCGCATGCACATGCGCAAGGTAGAGAGCAGGAGTGACAGTGCTCCCGACATGTACTCCAAGTACAAGGTCAACAAGTCCGCCGCACAGGCATCCTCGAGCACCCCGGTGACATCAACTGAGGAACCCAATGCGACTGTGGATGCCAGCAGTAATGTCCAGGAAGACAAAGAAGATACCCAAGGAGGCGATGATAAACGACTAGGCCCAGAAGCAACCCTAGATCAGATGCTCGCGACAACGAACAAGGCGCACCTCCAGTTCTATATCCAGCGATTGAAGACCGACACTGTGACAAAGGCGAGGAGCGGAAATAAGTTTGCGGCGCTGGAAGGAATGAAGAACGTGAAGGTGCTGCAGCAGCGGTTGGCGGAGATGGAGGAGGAGGAGGAGGATGGAAGCGAAGCAGATGAAGAGTAAAGGTCGAAAGGCATGGAATCATATCCCTCTTAATTGCTACATATAAAGTATTTTAAACATGTAGAGCAGCATCGGCAACACCGTTGTAGAATCCTTCTGCCAGGTCCAGGAGTCCAAGACATGATATCTGTTTCCTTCATCTGCGCTTTTTCGTAGCTGCGTTTGTACTATCCACCAAAGAACAAGACCAAGTAAAGTCAAGGTCTGCTCATTTTGTGCTGTGTTGCAGGTGTAACCAAAATAAGCCATGTAAGCATGCCCAGACCAGACGCGTCCGCTCTGCACAACAGCACAAGGAGGTGCGAGGTTGGGGGGGACAATCGTAGTGTTAAGGGCCGTCACGCGTGGTTTTGCCCTCCTCCACAGGATCGGCTGAACTGTTGCGACAGTCCCTTCTTCTCTCTCGAATCCACACAGACCGCCGATTAACACCTTTCTAACCAACACCCGCCGCAGCTTTCTCATCCGCCTCCCCTTTGCTCTGTCCCTCCACTCCTGCTGAAACACCATCGTAACCAAATAGACAAGAGACCAGAATGGGAGTGCCAAAGTTCTTCCGATGGATGGGGTAACCTGCTGCAAACAACTATCCTAGCAGACACGCGTCGTTGTCCCCCCGCATTCACAGATGAGCCCCCTGAGGAATGCATGCCCAGCTAATAACAAACAACCACTACTCCAATACCTTGTGCACTCGTCGATATAGAGAGAGATATCCCCTGTGCTCTCAGTTGATCACCGAGAATGCCATCCCAGAGTTTGGTAAGGGCAGAGAGCACTAAGAATAAACCCTACACAGGAACTATGTTGCGAGGCTATGGGTCCGTCCCTGTCTCTCCGATCCGTCTAACCAACTGCCTATGCTTCTGCGCTTCCCTTTCTCCGGGGAATAGATAATCTCTATCTGGACATGAACGGAATTATCCACAACTGCTCACTACCCAATGACACCGATGCGCACTTTCGCTTGTCGGAGGACAAGATCTTCCTGGCGATCTTTAACTACATCGATCATTTGTTCTTGAAGATCAGACCACAAAAAGTCTTTTTCATGGCCGTCGATGGTAAGGTTGTGGTTTTCAGTTTTTAGTTTTTCCTCCCGGGTGCTTTGGCCCTTCTTTTTCTCTGTACCATTGTTCCAGTCTGCATTGCATTTTTTAGTTTTTGTTTGCAGCCAGCCGCAGCACTGAGTTACTGATTGGATCGCCCTGGACTCCCCCTTCTGACTCATTGTGGTTTTACAATACTGCGCCGACAACCACCATCTTTAGGTGTCGCACCTCGTGCCAAGATGAATCAGCAGCGATCCCGTCGCTTCCGTACGGCTAAGGATGCCGATGATGCCAAGCGAAAGGCAATTGCCAAGGGAGAAGAGCTTCCAGAGGAAGAGCAATTTGATCGTAATTGTATTACACCAGGTATGAGCGATTTAGACATAGCAGACAGCGTGGATCCACCGATCTGCTACTCCATGCTTATTGCTGCTATGAATGCAATGTGTGCTGATCGGTTTCATATCCATCCACATTTTCCAGGTACACCATTCATGAAGAGACTGTCGGCGCAATTGAACTACTTTATCGCCAAGAAGATGACAGAAGATGCCAACTGGCGCGACGTCAAGGTGATCCTGTCTGGACACGAGGTGCCCGGTGAGGGAGAGCACAAGATCATGGAGTATATCCGCCTATGCAAGGCACAGAAGGACTATAACCCCAATACACGACACTGTCTGTACGGTCTCGATGCCGATCTGATTATGCTCGGCCTGTTGAGCCACGAGCCCCACTTTGCGCTTTTGCGTGAGGAGGTCACTTTTGGAAGGACCAACAAGAAGAAGGGGTAAGCTAGGCCTTTCCTATGCAGGGGAGCGCTAGGGGATCTGACTGCGGCGCACAGACATCTGTGACCCGATTGGTGATCTAACTTGTGCTATTTATTACGCTATTTTCACAGGGGTATCGATACGCAAAACTTTTTCTTGATGCACCTGTCGCTACTGCGAGAATACCTCAACCTGGAATTCAGCAGTCTTCAGGAAGCACTACCGTTCCCTTATGATGTGGAGCGTATTATCGACGACTTTGTGTTGATGTGTTTGTTTGTGGGAAACGACTTCCTGCCACATCTGCCCAACTTGCACATTGCAGAGGGCGCATTCGGTCTCCTGTTCGGTATTTACAAGAAGCTCTTGCCGCAACTCGGTGGCTATTTCCAGGATTCGGGTGTTTTGGACCCAAAGCGTGTCGAGGCCATGTTCCATGAGCTGGCCGAGGCGGTCGAGCACGATGCCTTTGAAGCAGATTGTGATGATTTGAAGTACATTGGTGGCAAGAAGGCCGAGTTGTTGATTGTATCCAGCTCTGGACAGAAGAACAATGGCAAGCACCGACAAGGGATGCGTATGGGCAAGCCTGTGGAACATGCCAACGAGATCGGTATGAACAGCTACCTGTGTTTTTGATCAAGGCTTAGCAACGGCGATATTCAAAACCAAGAGTCTCGAGATCTAACACCCATTTTGTTTTGTTGAACAAACATAGTGATGACAAAGACACAAAAGGATTTGTATGAACAAATCAAGGACTTTGTGCTGAAGCGCGAAGAGATCCTCCATTTCCCAACGACACTCAATTCCAGCGACAGAACCTTTGTCAAGAGGATCACGTCTGCGATTGGGATCAGGCATGACACCGAGACGGCGCCCGACGGCGAGAAGCACCTTTTTATTGAGTTTGACGTGGAAGAGGATGATGAGGATATTGAGTCGCAGGAGGCTCGAGCGCGCATGCTGCGCAAGTACGACCAGGCCCAGGTCGTTGAAGATGTTATAGAGAACGAGAAGCTTCGCGATGAGAAGGCTAGAAATGTATACAATGAGCGGTTCCTACAATGGAAGAAGGACTATTATCTGGTGAGTGGTAGAGCCCAGATTGTTGGCAGAGTCCCTCCTCTTTTCGACCATACTAACGCAGTTTTCACTATTGCTAGAGCAAACCCGAGATCGAGTCAGAAGAAGATATCCGAACGATGGTTTTCAAGTACGTGGAGGGTCTGCAGTGGGTCCTGTACTATTATTATAGTGGAGTTGCATCTTGGGCCTGGTTCTACCCATACCACTATGCTCCCAAGATCTCAGGTAACAACACCTTCCTCCAAGAATGGTCTATCGTTGCACCATGACTTCTTTTCTGACTAAGAATAATGCTCCCAATGTAGATTTGGTGAGGTTGGAGGAGTTCAAGTTGCCGTTCGAGCTCGGAATACCATTCAAGCCATACGAGCAGCTCATGGGAGTGTTGCCCGAGGCCAGCAAACAGCACATTCCTCAGGCGTACTGGGTAAGTCAACGCAAATGCATACTCTATTTGGAGGCGAAGTTTGGACTGTGTTGTCCTCAGAATCCTGACCTATCGGACAATTGTGTAATAGGACTTGATTATCAAAGAATCGTCACCAATCAAGGACTTCTATCCCAACGATTTTGATCTGGATATGAATGGAAAGAAGCAAGACTGGGAGGCCATTGTAAAGATTCCGTTTATTGACCAGGAGAGGCTTCTGAAAGCCATGAAGAGTAAGCTGAGCTTTGTTTTTATTTGGGTGCTCTTGTTGTTTGCATTTATCAATGGACGACTAACCCTCCCACCCTACTCGTGATATACAGGCCAAGAACATTTGTTGACAAAGGAGGAAGTAGAGAGAAACGGCAACGGGGAGAGTACGGTATTCATGCGGGACGAAAGCCTGTCAGAGACATATCCATCGCCACTGCCATTGTTCTTCCCGGACATCAAGGAATGCAAGTGCAGGACGGGGGTTTTTCACCTGCCTGTCGTTGAAGGGATAGGTTCGTTGAGGAAGGGTCTTTGTGAAGGAGCATTTACAGGCGCGGATTCGCTGTTTGGATTCCCATCGTTGGATACCATCAAACACACGGGCAACCTTGGGTTCCATGGTGTTCAGGTATTCCAGGCCGCTTCTCGGAATGAGACTATGGTGGTCACTATCGCCAACAGATTCGAAGAGATGAAGCCAGAGGCGTTAGCACAGGCTAAGATTGGCAAGAGAATCTATGTCGGCTGGCCATTTTTGAAAGAGGGTATCGTTTCTTCGATCTCTGACGAGATGTTCAAGTACGAGCTGCAGGTTCAGGGCAAGAATAAGGCCGTGATCAAGACCCCGCATCGTACCAACAGTTTTGATACGTGGAAGAAACGCACCGACAGGATCGAGGCAATGTACAATAGACGGTTCGGTGTTGTCATTGGCGACATTGAATTCACAGCGCAGGTCCTGTTATTGAAGGGACTGCGACGGGAGATGAATGGTGCGTTGGTCAAGGATTTCTGTAAGCCTGGAGAGGAGCAGGAGTTTGCAATCCAAACGATTGTGGACTCTGTTAGGCACCCTGACGCCAGGACGAAGGAAGAGCCTCCGCGACCCTTGAATGAGGATTTCCCAATTGGGTCGCAAGTCTTCTTTTTGGGAGCTGGACATTACGGATGCCCTGCCCAGGTCATCGTCCATGCGGAAAATTCTCTGGCTCTCCGTGTCGCTATCCCAAGCGATCAGACAGGCGAGCCAACTTTTGGACAAGATATTGTGAAGCAAGCGCTGGCTGGCACTGTGTACTCACCATCGTACATAGTGAGTAAGAAGGTCGGCATCTCGGCGCTGATCCTGAGCAAACTCACGTCTTCCTTGCATGTCGTCTATCGATCGACAGACCGACGTGTCAACCTGGGGTTGAACCTCAAATTCGAGGGTAAGAAGCAAAAGGTGCTCGGTTACACCCGCAAGAACGACAGTGGATGGGAGTTTAGTCAAAAGGCCGTCGCGCTGCTGCAGGAGTATAAGCAACAGTTCCCAGAGTTCATTGATGGACTTGAGAGGAAGGCACGAGAGGATTTGTATATTGCCGAGGAGATGTATCCCGGCGGCAACAGCACGGAGAAGATCAGGAAGATCGAAGAATGGTTGAAGAAGTCCAAGGTTAGAGACTTTGAGCGTGTCGACCTGGATGCCCAGCAGCTAGATAAGGAAACGATCGCTCTTTTGGAGCAAGCTGCGGACGAGTATGTTGAGAAGCGACCAGGAATGAAGCACGTCATCGTCAAGAACTTGGGTCGCCACACCATGCTGAAGCCCAGTCATGCTGCGACGATCTTGCCAGACCAGACTTTCCAACTTGGTAACCGTGTCGTTTTTGTTCAGGACTCTGGAACGGTTCCCATCGGCGCCAAGGGTACAGTCGTTGGTGTTGATCGCCTGGAGGTCGAGGTTGTGTTTGATGACAAGTTCATGAGTGGAATGGACTTGAGTGGACGTTGCTCGATGTACCGGGGTATGACAGTTGGTCCGCAGTCGATCTTGAATCTGTCCCAACCTCAGTGCAACCAAAAGCAACCTTCAGGGCCAGGGACAGGGGTAGGAGCGGCGGCAAGTAGCCCTGCCGCTTCCCCTACTCCTCGTCCCAGAGCACCAGCTGCTATTCTCGTCAAACAGAACCAGAACCAGAACCAGAAGGCGGCAGTAGATAACAAACCCGCTGGTTGGGATATTATGGGAGTTCCTCCTACGGCAGACAACCAGAAACCCAAGAATGGCCCTCGTCAGCCCAAGGCTGCTGGCAACAACAGCGCCGGAGGTGGAAGAACTTTGGGGCAGTCACCTCGCCCCGGCGCCCCTGGAGAACAGGGTACGAACATGAACCAGAGTCTTGGGTTCTTGCCTAGACCCAGACCGATGCCTCAGATTGCTGTGCGGCCCAATTCGGAGAACAACAATCAGCAGCAACAGCAGCAGCAGCAGCAACCTGGTCCCGAGGATATCTCTGCACTCCTCTTGGGCCTGTTGCACAAGAATGTCCCTGCGGAGAATGGTGCCGGTGGGCCAGGTGGACCTCTTCTAAACAATCCTGGTGAGTCCTTTGCAATGGGACCACCACCACCTGTGCTTCCAGCAGCAGGATCCCAAGCGGCGGCTTTGCTGGAGCACTTCAAGCCCTTGCCTTCATCTCAGCAGCAACAGCAGCAACCACAGCAGCAACAGCAGCCACCAGCGTGGCAGGAGCGTGGTCATATTCAACAGCAGTATGGCCAGGGACAAGGACATGGCCAGGGACAGAACCAGCGTGGTGTCCATCGTTATCCTCGTCCTCCAAATGCCCACCCTAACGGACCTCAGGGCCCGTCACACCAGGGTAACAACAACCATAACAATCAGTCTGGCCCACGGGCCACAGGGGCTCCTTCTCGAGGAGGGGGTCAAGGAGGGCAAAGAGGTGCTCACCACAACAATCAGCATGGACAAAACTCACGATCCAACAATAAACAGAATGCACAAGCATCTGCACCCTCAGCGGGAGCCACGAACGCCGAATCAGTAGCGACACCTGCAAACAGCAATGTTGCACCAGCTGCCACTGAGAACAAGACAGGATCTGGCAACGCTAACCAAGGTCATAGTGAGCGCGGTGGCCGACGCGGTCGTGGACGCGGCAATGCGCGCGGAGGCAACAAAAACGCAGATGGAGGCAACAAAAATGCAGATGGTGGCAACAAAAATGCAGATGGGGGCCCATCGAACAAAGGTAGCGGGGTTGCTGGCGCTGGTGCTGGTGCTAGTGCTAGTGCTAGTGCTGGTGCTGGTACGCAGAAACCTGCTCCTGCGTCAGCTCCTTCGCCAAAGGAGTAAATTCCAATGTGGATTGGAAGTTTTTTATTTTTTTTTGTCCTTTTTTTTTTTTTTTTTTTTTTTTTTTTTTTTTTTTTTTTTTTTTTTAGACACAACAAATAAAAACGCGTTGTTTATACAGAACGATTTAATGGCTAGTCTTCAGATGCGCATCAGATAGGGTCGGATTGAGCTGGGATGTTGAGATCGAACCTCGGCATCAAGCATCGTGTCATGGGTAGAACGAGCGGGGGCGGAGAACATCAGATATGCTCGCGAAACTTTAAAATCCAGCTTGGGGAAACGAGGACAATGGGCGCGAAAATTCGCTGATTGGCCAATACACTGTAGACTGGTGTATCCTAGCTTTCTGATCCAAGATACCGAAATGCAAAGCTGTAGCTCTGCGTC
>MU617248.1:0-17870 GCA_025201705.1 Dissophora ornata
CTGATGTCATCATCATTAAACAGCTCCTGAGGGCGGCGAGATATTGAGAACAGCAACTCATTTGGTTCATTCGTAAATAGCGTCTTAGGGACATCAAAAGATCCAAGGAATTCGATATTAGCGTTGTTAGTTGGGTTGGGCAAAATCGTTTCGGGCATGAATGAGGATTGTGAAGTGGAGACTGGGATATGATGGGAGGAGGGGAGGATGGTTATGAGAGAGCAACCTGGACGACAGCACCCAAAAAAAGCACGCTACGTTTGTTTGAGTTCGGCAGGTTTGGTCTCTCAACCCATTTTATTGTAATCCTCGATAAATGAAAAATATCATGCAAATTTGCATGAGAGACAAACGAAGGGATATAATACATATTTGCAGTGTGAGAGATGGAGGAGGAGGAGAGGAGACAGGGGCCTGGAAGGGCGAATTGGTGGGTGTGAGGAGGGTGCGGACCCATCGGTCGCCATTGTCCTCCACGGGCTGGTTCGTCCATTCGTCAGCTATGGCGGACATCGTCATGATGTCCTCCTTGAACGCCAGCAGCTTGGACACGACGTTGGCAATCCGCTTGCCCGTGATCGCATTCCATGTGGTCGGCAGGGAGATGGGCGTGTGCGAGATCAGCTGGTAGCAGCGTCCAGGCCGCTGCCGCAGCGTGTACATGGTCATGGTGGTGGCCGAAATACGGATTCCATAGGTGACCAAGTGGTTCCTGATGTTCTCCGAGGCCGAGGCGCGGATGTTGTCCATCATGTCTTTCATTCCCTTGGCAAGTTTCAAGGTGTCGTCCAACGCCTTGGTGCCGTTGGGCCCATGCTCCTTCCGGGCCGCCTCCACAATGCAGAGTTCGTGCGAGGCACCTTTTGTCAACACCAATCCGTCCGTCTTGCGGCCTTGGGCTTGACGGTTTTGACGCGTCATGTCCTTGTTCTTCCGCAGGCCAGAACTCTTTCTGTTGATCTCGCCTGGCTTGTGATCAAGCATCTCGACGTCGTCCAGGGCCACATTCATGAAACCCCAGATCTTGTCCGTATAGTAGGCCTCCTTCATGTCCTTCGGAAGGCTGAAGTGGAAGTGCCGATATGCCAGGTAGAGCTGCTGGAAGCAGTGGTGCACCAACATCTTGTAGTCCTCGTCGAGCTCGGTACCCTCCTGCAGATTGGCCCATCCTTGTCCAAGCAGCTTCTTGACCTCTTGTGGAGTCTTGCCAAACTGCTCGACAAATGCCTCCTTTTGTGCAGTCAGCGACGCCAAGGTTTCCCCTGACCGATCGACAAGCACCTTGTACAGCTCGTCCTTGTCCTCTTGGTTAGGGAACAGCGCAATGACCTTGTTGGGGTCCTCAAGGACGAACGACTGCAGCGCGGATTCGAATCCATCTTGACGAGCAAGTTGCGCCACGACGTCGTCCACAATGGCGCCCGAGGGCAGACGCCAGGGTGTCCCCTGGTAGGCCGCAAAGTTCGTGTCAAAGTGGTACTTCATCTTGGCCAGGGCTACGGAGCTAAGGCTACCACTGTCGCTGCCGCTGCTGCCGCTGTTGCTGCTGTTGCCGCTACTTCTTGACGCCTTTGACTTTGATGATCGAGACGAGCGAGTTGTTGTGGGTATATATGGCGGTGGTGGTGGTGCCGATGGCTGGGTGGTGGTGGTACCATCCTCGTGCGGTGCTGCTGGTCCTGTCTCGATGAACGGGGCTGCCTCGAATGCAGCCACCATGTCTGGCATGTTCACCAGTTCTTTCAGTTTGACATGCTCCTGGTTAGCAGCGACGAAAAACTCCTTGTATCGACGCCAGATCTTGGCCAGCGCAGGCTTGGGCACCTCTGGACGTTGCCCTTGCATGTGGGCCAAGTAGTTACTTACAGTCGGAGCTGGCGCCAGGCGCATCTCGACTGCATAGACGACAGCGCTCCACTGAAGAGTGGTCGGACGGTCGCCGAACAACTCGGCGGCGATCAGTGTTGAGGCCTAAATGATTAGATTAAAAATAAGGCTCAAAGAGTCACACAACTGTTCCTTGATCTTCGTGCATGTAGATCTTGGGCGTTACCTCGTCTTCATCGTCTCGAACGACATGTTTCTTAGGGCGTATATCCTCCTGGTACTCTTCCTGGTACTCCTCTTGCAGCTATTATTGATGAGAAAATAAGGAAGAGAAGGTCAGCTTCGGAAAACCTATTCAGGACAGCTCGACCATCTGTCGTTCTTGCCGTAAGGTTGCATACCACGGCACTTCCTTCGTCGTCGAGCAGGTGCTTGGTCATGGTTTGACGTAGAATTGGTCCTATCATGTCGAGTCAAACGCGAAGCAAGGGTTAGATCTCATATTCATTTTTGATGTTATCAGCAGCAGGCTTCACATTCATTGATCGAAGGAACGCGTCGCGCCGTCTCAAAAGCAGTCGCGCGAAAGGAAAGTGAACTAAAGAGTTGATCAGCGATCAAAGACGCTCCGTCCCTTCAAACCTCTAACCATTACTGCCTTCTTCAATGTGCCACCCATGTCAACCACACCGATGCTGGACGGCAAATGTGCTTTCAGTCCACCTTGATGAACCGAACATTACTATCCGCTGCAGTTACCTTGTTGAGAAGGGTTGCTGAAGAAGACGCTGTAAGTTTTTTTTTCTATTCATCCGATGAATACTCTGTCACCGAGCGTATCTCTAACGCATGTACAACAGCAAGCTCCTTCACTCTGCTCCTCTGCATCAATACTCCTCATCGCCGTCTCTTCTCCGCGTCGACATTGCTCATCAACGGCGACCGCTGTAGCTTTATTCAAGGTAATGGCAGTTGTGTCTTTGAAGGGCCAGACATGGCGTTGTGTACAGGTCTCCAGAATGGATGCGAGCAGGGTCCTCCTTGGGTACTGAGCGAGCCATAGGCTAGGCCATTGCGCTGGTCTGCTTTCTCCACGACCTCTCCTTCTGGCAGGGACATTGTTTCCTCGGTTCAGTTGGTGGTGCTGGATTTGGGCTCGTTACTTTGATCATTGCTCTCTGGGTACTGAGCGAGCTATAGGCTATGCCATTGCGCTGGACTGCTCTCTCCACGACCTCCACCCCAAAAGGGCCTTCTTGTAAGGTGGTGCAGCATATCGAATGTCAACTTGTTCTCCGTCAGACTCATGGGTCCATGAGGGAAAAAAGACGAACGATGAAGATGGGTGATATCCCCTCCAGATGACCTCATCCATTCTGGGATCCGCTTCTCGCTGGGTCGAGCAGGAAGCCATGTGCCTCAGTGAAAGTGTCAACTCCTTGGGTACTGAGCGAGCCATAGGACATGCCATTGCGCTGGACTGCTTTCTCCACGACCTCACCAGCTCTTGGTGGTGCTGTTGACTCCGGATCTGTTGCAGTCGAGTTTGCGCTGTGGGTACTGAGCGAGCTATAGGCTATGCCATTGCGCTGGACTGCTTTCTCCACGACCTCCATCCTCCTGTGGGGACTGGTGCAGCATCTTGATGCCGTCCACTTTCTTTGAAAGGAGATGGCTATGGTGACCAAAAGTCTCTGCCCAGCTGCGGTTGTTTTCACCGATGAGTGACTGGGACCACTATGTTGTATAGGTTAATAGCATCAAGGAAGTAGTGCGGTTGTGCCTGCAACCTTTCAGAGCCACTGACCATTGCTTTTTTCAAGGTTTTTATGACAATAGGTTGGCAGCAGCAGCAGGAACAACCTCCCCCTCCCATCGATAACACTCTCATCACCCATTCCCATGACCACCGTCACCACACAGCCGCAGTGAGTGCTACCACTGCAACTACCACTCTCAATACTGGGGAAACCAGTTACAGCATACAGGTGAGGATGGCGGCATGGTCGTGGACGACGACACGCCTGTTCCACTACGACGACGTCAAACATGCTGACATGCCGTATGTGTGTCATGTCGTGACGCACTCCAATATTGTAGGAACCTTGGCCAATGCTTGCTGATCCAATGGTGCTTGCAAACAGGCCTCAATTGGAGGAAGCTCCCCAAGAGGTAGAATGCAATACAGCTCCCACTTCAATAGGCTGTCATCGAAGGAATCTTCAGGAACGGTAGAAACATGTTTTTGATTCATCGTTTATGTGGAAGATAAAGAAAAAAGGTGGGGAATACAAAGAAAGGAATTGTGGTCTTTGAAGCTGCATCTGCAAGGCACTTTGACGCATTGTTGCAAAACACGACATCACTCACTGCATCGTCTGAGAGGCGATTGCGCTTGTCCGTACACACTCCTCCGGAGAAGCCAAACATGCGCTCGGAAGCGACCGATGTAGCAGTTATTGCCAGGTGCTTTCTTGCCAACTTCGCCAATACGGGGAAATTCTCCGCGTTTAGGGCTTCGGACATTTTGGAAGAATTTGGCCAGATCATGACGACGACTTTTGGAGGTTCAGAGCGCTCTTCACGGAGCTGTGGATGCAGTGAACAAAACAAGCGACGCGCGGATGCTGTCCATCATGTCTTTCATTCCCTTGGCAAGTTTCAAGGTGTCGTCCAATGCCTTGGTACCATTGGGCCCATGCTCCTTCCGGGCCGCCTCCACAATGCAGAGTTCGTGCGAGGCACCCTTTGTCGACACCAATCCGTTCATCTTGCGGCCTTGGGCTTGACGGTTTTGACGCGTCCTGTCCCTGTTCTTTCGCAGGCTGGAACTCTTGCTGTTGATCTCGCCCGGTTCGTGATCAAGTGTCTCGACGTCGTCCAGGGCCACATTCATGAAAACCCGGATCTTGTTCGTATAGCAGGCTTCCTTCATGTCCTTCGGCATGTCAGGTAGAGCTGCTGGAAACAGGATACACCAATGTCTTGTAGTCCTCGCCAAGTTCGACGCCTCCTGCAGATTAGCCCATCCTTGTCCCGGTAGCTTCTTGACCTCTTGCGGAGTTTTGCCAAACTGCTCGACAAATGCCTCCTTCTGTGCAGTTAGCGACGCCAAGGTTTCCCCTGGCTGACCGAAAAGCACCTTGTGCAGCTCGTCCTTGTCCTCTTGGTCCAGGAACAGCGCAATGATCTTGTTGGGTCCTCGAACGACATGTTTCTTGGGGCGGATGTCCTCCTTGCGCTTCTCCTGGCGCTCCTCTCGCAGCTATTGTTGATGAGAAAATAAGGAAGAGAAGGTCAGCTTTGGAAAACCCATTCAGGACAGCTCGACCATCTGTCGTTCTTGCCGTAAGGTTGCATACCACGGCACTTCCTTCGTCGCCGAGCAGGCGCTTGGGTATGGTTCGACGTAGATTGGATCCTGTCACGTCGAATCAAACGCGAAACTCCCAGCGACCTAAAATTTAGACGAAGACGTACTGCTTGTCAGTATCCATTCAATGAACTTATCTGAGGTCGACCCATGGCGGACATTTTACCTGGAATTTGGGTGCGTCGCTGGGATTGTCACCTGTTATCTGACTGATTGATGCACTTGGGCTAACGGATGACATTTGCTTGCAACATCGAAAAATGAAGACGAAGCGTCGGAGTATGGGTCTACGTCGACTATATCACTGCCGCCCATTGAGAAAAGAAGCCTGGTGAAATGTTGTCGAAGGATTGCCCTTCGAATGACAAGGAAGAACTTTGGGTTTTGTGCACAAAGGGTAGTGTAGATGAAGAAGCACCTCCATCGGTAGGAGTATTCATGGTGAATGGAGAAAGAGAGCATGAAAAATTGTAGCTCACTGTGGCTATCGGTTAACTGGTGGTTAGTCAGTTTGCTGGTGGTTAATCAGTTAACTGTGGTTAATCATAACTTTGCATTTCTTAACTGACAATCGACTGGTCAACTTTTATTAACGGGCAAGAATCACTAAAACTTTCTGCCAGAAAAGGGTACCAGAGCCTTTCTGTATCACACACAGTCAGTCTCATTCGACATGCGTGTCAGAGTCATCAGAGGCTCCAAGCAAGTTGTGAGCACTTTAAAGTCCAGGATCCGCTGTTTTTAAATTTCGCCACCAGCATGGAGCCTCACTTCCCCGGTGCCATAAAAAGTGGGACCCTTCCCCCTGTTCGACCCTCTTCCTATCACTTCTTGCAAACCATTTCTCACACCCGCAAACCCCAAACCCTCACTCTTTCGCTACTCTGCAGTTCTAGCACCATGGGTACGTCTATTGTCAGTGCAGACATTCCGCATTTTCTTCCCTGCGATGCGTCTTACAAACCGTGCACTTCTCACACTCGTCAGGTAGCAAATCCTCAAAATCACCAAGATCCGACCACCTCGAACCCTCCCTAAACATAACAAACCACATCTCCGCGCCACCTCAACCACCGCCTCTCATCCAGCCTCATGTCAGAGCCATCGAGAGCCATCCTGATTTCCACCCGCCTTACCCTCATCCCTCTCGAGCACCAATAGCCAAATATAATACAAACCTGGCCTATTCCATGTCCGAGATTCGCGAGGCCTCCGGATACCACCATGAGAAGGACCAACAGAGATATATCCAAGACGAGATGGAGAGAATGCGTATCGAGGCTTATGGAGCTGCAGCAGCAAGATCACCATCCTTAAGGTATTCTCAGCAACGGCAGCAACGGCAGCAGCGACCAGTTGCGCGATACAACTCAACACCGACCTTTGCGTCACTGCCTGCGACTGCTTCGATGTCTGTACCGTCGCATAACCAAGCTATGGCCATGATTCGCGAATCCTCTGGCGCGTATCTATAAAACAGGACAGCGCTGCACAGCAAACATACCCTATTCTTAATAATAGATGAACTTCGCAATAAAGCCAACCTCTCCATGTAGCAAGCATGTACAGTACAAAACACTCTTGCATCGCCCTATCCTCAACTCCGGTTGAACATTAAACTCCAGCCGAGGTGCCCCGAAAGAGAATTAGATCGCAGAGGCGATCGCTCAATTACTCTGGAAAGAGGAAAACTCCAATCATATGTTTGGAGGTGTTGCACAGTAACGTTGCTGACCAAACCTCATGCGTCTCCCAGAGTTCAATTGGAACACAGCAACCACTATGATTTCCTCGACTCTCGTATCACCAGTAGTCAATACAATGCTGCTCGACCAGACTAACAAAGCCAAATCACCACATTTGCTGTTGTTGTTGCTGCTGTTGTCGATGATGGTTGCATGCATGCACGTTTTTGCTTTGCATCAGGCGTGATGAAGGCGCGGGCGAAGCAAGACGGGACGCGGTAGGTGAAGTGGCTTCGCCAATTATGCACTGCAGAACGTCTTCTGGGCATTGCATAATCATTTGTTGTAATCGTGCAGTACGACCGCCAGGGACGACGTTGTAGCGTGCAATGTGGGTTTTTTTTACATCCTCTCGAGTGAACCTTGACGCGACGTTTTAGAGTGATCAGGGGTTATGTCTCCCCATCCCCGCGGGTAGCTTGGGAGAATAGGGGGTCAATAGAAATGAAAACGAGGTGGTTCATCCCGAACGGCCCAGCCTTTTTCCACATGCCCAGGGCAGGCGGGTTCACTGTGTTACCACCCGGTAGAGAGTTGAGTGCCGCCCTTGTTATTCAAGAATCAAGATTACGAGCAAATGCTCTTACTTGGAGAACGTTTGCTCTCTGTCTTCTGTTCTGCGGCGTCCGTATAACTACAGCCAAGTATCTTTCGTGCCACCTTCTTTTTTCGACATTCCATTCCTCCTCATCGTCTTGCTCCATCAACTGATCTCCCTTCCCCACCTCATTTCATTTCATTCTAAAGAAAAACCATGCCAGGAGAAGTCAAGGTTACTATCGTTGGAGGAGGAATTGGAGGCCTCACTCTGGCAAACATGTTTGAGAGGGCCGGTGTCGAATACATTGTGCTGGAAAAGTCTTCCTCCGTCAAGGCCCTTGGCTCGTCGCTTGGTTTGGATGCTTCGACACTCCGAGTCATTGAGCAACTGGATCTCCTTGAGGATTTCATGCGCGTCTCCAAACCTGTCCGTCAGTTCAACTTCTATAACGAGGATATCAAATCCATCGGCGTGGTCGACTTCTCGTGCATGACAGCGATGTAAGAAACATGGATGCATGCACCGTAGAGCTAGCAACCAAGTAGAGAACTGGCAAGGCCGAAGTGCTAATTCTCCTTTCTATTCGTCGTGTATTTTTTTAGTGGTGGCTATCCAGCCATTATTCTCGACCGCCCAGCATTCTACGATTGCCTGCTCAAGAAGCTGCCCAAGGATAAAGTCGTCTATGGGAAACGAGTTACCGCGGTTGAACAAAATAGAACCAGCGCCACTGTGAAATGCGCCGATGGAAGGTAGAGCTAGCCGATCATAACGGCTCACATTGAAATGGCTCTCATCTTTCTTCGTATCCCAACCGGCTTCTGCGGGCTTGTCCCGGAATAGTTTGAACCTTCGTGTCCGCCATATGCTAACAGGTTATCCTCTCTCTCCTTTGTTTACTCTGGCTCTTTTCCTGCGCTCTATAACAAAGCTCATACACGAGTGACATTGTTGTCGGCGCAGACGGTGCATACTCCTCAGTCCGCATGCACATGTACAGGGAATTGGCAGCAAAAGGCAACCTGCCCGCGAATGATGCCATGCCATTGAGCTTTGACCAACATTGCCTTGGTAATAAACAAAGCTTCTCATTTTCATACCCCAACTGCGTCGAAGAAGCAGATATTAACCACGTACCGTCTTCCACGTCCATCTTTTTGTGCATTAGTTGGTGTTAGCGAGCCATTGGATCCCAAGGATCACGAAATGCTTCGCCGGGACACCAGCGATTTCGAGATTGTCCTTCCCAAGACCGATCCATTCTATGTATGCTATTGATTTCTTTATCTGAGAAGAAGAATTTGAACATTGCGATGCTGACAGAAGTGTGCCGTTTATACTTGTGCCTGGTCATTACTTGCAATAGGCTATCTATATGCCCTTGCCCGGCAATCGCGTCTCGTGGGCTGTTATTCATAACGTACCGAAAGCCGAAGCGAAGGTCACAGATGCCAAGTTGTCCGAGTGGGGTCCTGATGCCACTGCCGAGATGATAACCCTTGTCCGAAATCAGCCCAGTCCCTTCAAAGGAACCCTTGGCGATATTATTGACAAGACAGACAAGAGCCTCATCTCGAAAATCGCGCTCGAGGAAAAGTATTTTGAAACCTGGTACAATGGTCGTGTGGTCCTTCTTGGAGATGGTAAGTAGCCACGGTCTTTTCTGTGCTTGCTTAGGTCACTCCATGTTCATTTTTTATTTTAATCATTTGCTGATCTGTCGCGACTTTCTTTTTGCTCTGTGGATTGTATATAGCATGCCATAAGGTGCGGATTCGCTCTAACATTGCCGCTGATATGTTACAGGCAAACATGCACATTGCATTCATTGTGCTAATTTGATATCTGTAATAATAGGTCGTGCCCAGCGCTGGATTGGGAGCCAACCTCGCCATCTTGGATGGCGTTCATCTCTGCAATCTCCTCGTCGACCTGCCTTCGACCTCTCAGGAGAACATCACCCTGATCTTTGAGAACTATTTCGAAAGGAGATCCAAGGTTGCGCAGGCTGCTCTGAACAACGCGCGCCAGTTTGGAAAAGTCATGTCAGACAAGGTAGGAAGCAAAGACTTTCAACAAAAAGCCACGGCATTCTACTTGTTGCGTTTTTAGGATACTGAACATGTGTTCTTTTTCTTCTTTTTTTCCAATGAAGGGCGTGGTCGCTGATTTCGTGCGCAAGATCTTTTTGAACTTCATTCCCGACTGGATGACACGCTTGTCCAACAAGCAGCGGCTGCAGTACCGTCCGCAGCTGCACTTTTTGCCAGAAGTGCCAGATCGTGGAACACCCAAAGCTCAGCCTGAGGATCCAAGGATGTTTGTGCCAGCCACATCTGCATAAACAATACCTCCACTCTATATACTTTCTTCGTTAATAAAATCAGCGCACATCTGAGCCATTGTATTACAAATGGCATCTGGCCGCGTTTGACGTCTGACTGACACGTCATAAATGCGCGGGTTTCGAGAGCTCGAGTGACAGGGGCGCCCCCTTAAGACGAGGTCTGTCGCGCCAGGTCTGGCCGCGAACGAGAACACGTTGTCGTGTCTCTTTTTTCGCTGGCCCCTTGGGAATGAAGAACGCTACATATTTCAAGGCTCACTCCTTATTTCTTGTCCACCCCTCACTTTGCAAGACTTCGAGCAGGAAAACTTTCCCCCCCTCTCCTCCTCACTCCTCATCCAGCAAGTTGTGGACTCATTTCAACAGCAGTCAGCAACACAACCCGCGCCATTTCCACGCCGCTTTTTTACTTTGGAATGGCAACTTTCAACCGATCCAGGGTCATCTGGCTTCTGACCCTCGCAGTCCTGGTCCTGACTGTAATCTCTCTGGTCCAGGCCCACAAGGGGGCTCATGCTCAGATGCCAAAGGATCACGTCCACGCCAATGCCGACTCCAAGAGAGCTGATGAATGTCCTTTCCACGTCGCCGCCGCGAAAGCTGCGGCGGAGGAGAAGGAGCAGTTGTTCTACGCACAGCCAATTTATGACAAGGATGGAAACCTGGTTGGGTCCCCGGTTGAGCATGAAGGAGAAGGAGCAGCGGGAGCATCAAGCAGTCGGATGAAAGAACTCTTTGCGTTCCTGTTCCCAGGATCACCCATGGTCAACTCTCTTCTCGGCACCACCTACATCTCCTTGATCCCCAATCTGTTGCTCTACTTTGTTCCACCAGATATCAAACCAGAGTCCTTGAACACATTGGTGGCCTTTGCAGTTGGTGGATTGCTTGGAGATGTGTTCCTGCACCTGCTACCACACTCGTTCTTGGGAGAGGTCCATACAGGCGACTTTGTAGTGGCGAACGAGAAGAAGAACGTTGTAGTGGGTCTCGGTATCTTTGTTGGTTTCTTTATCTTCTTTTGCATTGACAAGGTGATGCGCGTCCTGAGCGGCGGCGAGGGAGGCCACAGCCATAGCCATGGTCACGAACACGGAGAGAAAGTCGATGGAGAGGACGAGCATCATCACCATGACCATAAGCACGAGCATGAGGACAGCAAGGACTCGACTCTTCGTCAACGCAAGGGCAACAAGGAGCAAGAAGTGGCTACCAAGGAGGAGGCACCTGCTAAGAAGGAGATCTCGAACAGCATCAAGCTTTCGGCCTACTTAAACTTGATTGCAGATGCAACCCACAACTTCACAGACGGACTTGCTATGGCTGCCTCGTTCTACACCTCGCCTGCCATCGGAGCCACAACAACCGTTGCTGTCTTCTTCCACGAAATCCCCCATGAGGTCGGCGACTATGCTATCTTGATCCAGTCCGGATTCCCTCGTAGCAAGGCCATGATGTCCCAGTTCGTGACCGCCATTGGCGCCTTTCTGGGAACATTTGCCGGTATCGCGATCGAGGAGATGAGCAAGACCGGTGCTGAGAGTGGAATCGGAAATGGCGGGGAGTCCAAGCTAGCACTCTTTGGTTTTGAAAGTATTCCAATGCGCGCAGGTGATTTGGTGATCCCTTTTACCGCTGGAGGATTCCTGTATATTGCCACGGTCGGTGTGATCCCCGAGTTGTTGAATGTCAGTGGCAAGTTTGCAAAAGATGCTCGACAGTTTGGATCAGAGATCGTGGCCATGTTGATTGGTGTGGGCATGATGACTATCATCGCGCTGAATGAATAGAGAGAAAATCAAGCATTAGACTGTAGTCTAGTGCATCATAATAGTGATCGTTTTTTATTTGAAGATGGAGAAGAGACTATTGTTTTACAGAACGAAAGCACAAATGAGCAAGTGCGTGAATGTACAAGAAAATGTGGTTGGAAAGTACAAATGAGCAAGAATTGTATACAAGATGGAACTGAATGAATGGTACAGCGTATTTCACAGGAGAAGAGGCACGAATGCAAAGAAAAGAAAGGTTTGAGCAGACAAGATGTGTGTAAACTTAGAACGAGCCAGCGCTGTGTTTGGCGTTATTGGATATAGACCTCGTTCTTTTTTCTTTTCCTTTCATGTTCAGAGAAGACGTCCTCCTCTTCGAGCGCTCTCGGCTCGCCATTCCTGCACAAAGTTTCGGAACATGTTAAAGGTCGTGGTCTTTCTGAGGTCTCTGGTCAGCACCCGGATCTGCTTTGGCACCTTGTCATCCGATGCCAAGATCTGCAGGCCACGATCAAATTCATCGTAGTCCCGTTGCGCGGTGCTATTACTCGATTCAACAAACCGGGCGTAAGTGCGGTAGCTCCACGAGTCAAACGGCATCCGTGAGAAGTACAGAGCGACTTCCAGGTGCCGTGGGACATCCCACGCCATCGGTATCAACTCTTCTTCATCGCTATCGACCGCGGCCATGTCGCAGGCGTAGCCCTTGCCACTTCCTTGGGGCGTCCCTGGAGCAGCATTATCGCTGCCACTCAAGGTATCGCCAGGGTTTCCGGTGGTTCTCGCGTTGATTTCGTGTTTGCTGCCAATGCTGATAGAGCTTCTGGGGAGTCTGTTGCTGTTGCGGACGACGTTGTTGTTGAGGGTGAAGTTGTTGATAATATCGCAATAACAAGCGCCATTGCTAATATCAGTTTCAATAGCATTGCTTGCGTTGCTGGGCGATCCCTGCGCATGTCTCTCAATCATATCTAGGACCGGGATATGGGTGAAGCTGATAGGGCTTTTGATAGTGCTCTGAGCACGGGCGCTGTGCGACGCATAGTTGGCCCCGAGTGCGGCGCGGTTAGCGTCGAGTGCGGCACAGACCACACTCGCGTAACCGCCCTCGCAGAAGCGGTGACGCCCGATGTACGTGCTGTGTGTGCTAATAAATCCAGGGAAGAGGATGGGTGCATGAGAATGGGCGTTTTCTTTGATGTCGTTGCTCATTCTCTTTTGGTACTTGTCTTTGCTCAAAAGCTTGTGGTGCTCGCGAGGAGAGCCTTTGGACTTCGGCATGTTGTTTCGGCTCCTTGTGTAGGCTTAGCAATGGAGGGAAAGCGACTGCATGTGTGATGGTAAAGGAATGGTCCAAACAAGTGTGGAGTGGAGTGAAGAGAAAAATGGTGGCGCGTTCGTCGCACGGTTCTATAACAAACTGCAAAAGCAAGTCACTCGCCACGTGTTTGGCGCACGAGACGTAAAACAGCTGTGGAGAACGAGAATGCTCGGGCTCGAAGCGCCAGTCCATGGAGATATGGTAGGCAAGGCCTCCTAGCTGGATCAAGGAGTGTTTTATTCCGCATAGCATCAACGCTTTATCCAAAACTCGCGAACCCCTTCCTCGAGTTCAGCCTGCTGTGATGTCTGAATCTGTACCCACCCTCAGCCCTGTCTGTGCCGCGATTTCTCTTTTTTCGCTTGCTGGACATCTCTCTTTTTAGCCATAACGTCCTCTCGATGCCTTCACCTCCCAAGCTGGGCCAAGTCTGCCTTCTACTTTCGAGTGTGTAGGCCTTCTTGAGTCTAACTAACGAAGGCAACAGCGTGTGGTCTTGGCATCGCCTACTCTTCTTTCTTCCTTTCTTTTTTCTCATCTCTTTATTCAGGATCTTTTATTTTATTATTTATTTTGAATGACAATGGCTGCGCTTGAGCTCTCTAGAGCGGGGAATAGTTGAAACAAACAGCCCAAGTTTACGCCGCGATAGCCTATGCCGTCAAGTACCGAGGGTCGGAGCATCGCCTTCACACACTCCTTTCACAAATTTTTGAAGGCCAGCATGCGACACGTCCTGTGTATGCTCCGCGGGTAAGAAGTACCCTGACAGGGGCTGAAAAGGAGGACGGCAGCGTGGCAAGTGAGGGCGATTGTTCAGCGGCTTCTATACTGAAATAAAGTAAGGGTGTAAGAATATTCCGAAATTTCTGTTTTGAATTTTAGCATGACCATACCCTGCCCTGCAACTGAAAAAAAAGCAGAGTTTAGAGCTTGGATCAGACCCCTTCTTCTCCGTTGAAAACCAAAACATATCTAGTTAGATGGAGAAGGACAGTGCAGACAAGAGGTCTGCTCCTGCAGTTCCATAGAACTCGATGACTCCAAATGACCACTAAAATGCGCGATTATATATTCGTTCCTACGCGCTCTTCTCCTTCTAATATGGCTTGCGAGTGAAAACGAGAGGGTCCAGAAAAATGAATTGACCAAAGAATCCGGGAAGGACAATCTCCCCACCCCTTGTTGTTGACATGTGCCAAAACAGCCCATGTTTTTTTCCACAAAAGTTCTCTGGGCACGTTTATTTCCTGTGTTTCTGTTGCCGCAGCTTATGTTTTGTTCCAAAACCACAAGAATATCGGGCTCCTGGAGCATGGCTGCAAACTTTGCCCAATATTTATCGGTCCAATGCATGTTTGTTGGCGAATTTAAGCCATGAACACTGTCGCAGTTATTGTACGCGTGTAATCGCGCAGGTACGAGAACACAGAGGCTGTCTTGACCAAGTCGGATACATGGGTCTCTATGCGATTTAGAGTCGCATGAAAGCATTGGGTAACTATCGCAAAACATAACCTGTAGATATCAAGGCGTACTTGCCCCGTTCTATCCAACAACATGAGAAGTGTTTGCATTAGATCGTAGGAGGGAACTGGGCAGACCAAAAGAATTGAAACTCACGACCACGGACAGTTTGCTGCATGATGCTCTTAGGCTTGGGGATAGGAAATACAATGTTGCAGTTTTTAATGCGGGGTATGGACAAAGGTGCACATATAGTTGCATGGTGCGCATGGCTTGTTGGTTGCGGTGTTTATTTGGCGCCTTTGACCATGACCGTCATTAGAAAACCATTTGTCTAGCCAGGAGAGAGAAGACGCTGCATGTGTAAAGTATTTTTTGGTTTTTGGTTTTCGGTTTTTTTTCGGTCCATCATTCCTCCTAATCGTTCTACGGTCCGTTAGGAACAGACGCATCCCTGGATCCAACGATTTTTTTTTATTTGAGCCAAGCGAGCAACTTTGTTCCTTACTTTCAATGGTAGGCTCAACAATCCCGATTTCACGACCCCCTCTTCCTTACATTTATTATCATTCATTGCCCTATGATCTCTTTAAATAAATGAGTATGTCTTTGAAATCAAACAGATAGAGGGGACATATACCGCGAAGTAGGGAAGCGGGCTGTACCTCGGCTGTAGCGGAAAGCGTGCAATACAAGCCAGCAGCAGCCGTAGGCTCCGAGGGCGGCTGCCTCTCAATGACCATCCACCCCTCCCGTCCTTTTCGGGTTAAATATGAGCTCAATCATCGCGCCGCCGCCGTCAATTGCGATGCAGCCTTCATTATCGCTTTTCCAATAACTGGTGAAAATAAAATAAAAAGTCTCCACAGCCGAATGCAATAAACAGGAGCGGATGAGACAACCGAGAGCTCCAAAAGAGCGCCAACATATCGTGAGATTAAACATTTGTTAGAAAGGTGTTACAGCAGCCCTAGTCTGGTTGCCTCCTTTCTAGTGCAGGGTCTTGTCTGGCGTAGTTTTGATCGCGTGTTTGTCTGCTTCGAAATGAAGGCGTTGTTGTGGACAAGTTATTCTAACGAGCAAGATCCTGTCATCCACAGGATCACGGCGCATCGATAAAGCAGGGGCGGGAGACAGTGAATGGGGCGGAGTGAGCCATCGATCGGATGGTGTGTCGGCATGGAATAGCCAGAGAACGGGCAGAGACCATTCTGGCTGGGTTTGGATTACCGAACTAGTCGATGGATGTGCTGGCACGGATAACATGCATGATGGGCGTACAAGGCCGAGATTGTCGTCGATGATGTTTATACGGCACGTTTGCTCATGCACGCCTCTCGCAGAGGTCCTTGCTCTGTCCGCCATTGCCTTCTGGAAACATATAAAACCACAGCATTGGATCATCTGCTCTCGTCTCTTTCTCTCCTCCCTCTCCCTCCGACCATTGTCTTTAACATTTTGTCTTCTGCTGCTCTTAGTCAGCGCCTATCCTTGCGGACCATCTCTCCCCGACAACACTTTTTCTCGTCATTGCCGTCGTGCATACCCTGCGTTTATATACTCTTCGCTGCTGAACCCTCTGAGACGCCTGTTTGCTTCCTTCGCAATCCTAGCACCTCACATGTAACATGTAAGTGTCTTTGGATCCATAATCTTCTCCTCATTCACACCTATCCCTCCATTCAGCCTCTACCATGGTGTATGCCTTCATTGCTCCTACACATATTGCCACGATGAACATCCACGCTAAGAAAGTCCTGGAAATGAGAAAGCTGTATACATCTATACAGAAATGGTGGCGCTATGTTCTTGATGTCGAGGATGAACAACATTTTGTTCTTGCATCCTCGGTAATTGTACACCCTACCCTTCCCCCTCGCCACAACGTGCAATAACGTGTCACTGCTCAATCATCCCCGGCATGAATGACGGAAAAGATTATTTGGCCCAAGCTTGCCTCACATAGACTATTTGCTTTCGGACCACAAAAAAAAAAGAAGAAAAATCCCTCACGGCGAACAACAACACCTACTTTCTCGTGCGTTTGTGCCGCCCTCGCTCTTACCAGGATATTTTGAAATTTTAAATGCTTTTTGGTTTAGAAAGGGAGTATATATGCTGTTATTGTACATGTACATCCGTGGATCGTTTCTCGTCCCGCATGATATATGCCCTTGCTTAAAGGCGGGCTGCAGCTTTTTGCGACCCTCGGGTCCTCTTTTCTTTCTCTATTGCACTGCTGTCACCTTTGATTCATCTCCAATGGGTCAGCATTCATTCGTCACATGGTCTCGCCGTCCGTTGATCGATTCTTCCCATTCTTGCACTCAGCAAACACTGTCCCTGTGTTTTTGTCCCTCCCTCCCGCTTCACGCCGCCATCGACGTCCTCATGCAATACCCAACAAAGAGCTGCCGCGCATCCCCTTTCCCAATGAGCATTTCGTTCATATTGCTGTCGAGCGACCATGTGTCAATGGGTTTAGATCTGTTTGGTTCGACTGAGCAAACACAACAACGGCAACGCATTATACTCAATGCATGCGTTCAAATGTTCATCACAAAACGTGTATGCAAAAAAGTAAACCAAGGTGTCTCAACAGCTGTCGTTTCCATCATCACGTACTATGCATCGCACGATGTCATACCAAGTCGCTCCCCCCCTTCACCCCAATATCCACCATTTGATATGTTTTTTCTACAGACCAATGATATTCTGCCTCTTCCCAACGCCTCATCCCCCACCACCTCCGGCTCTCTCCTTGAGACATAAAGAAAACCATGCATGAGCTCCTTTTTTTGCGACTCCATGTTCTTTTCCGGGCGTGGTACTTTGTCAACCAAGTTAAAAATATACCGTTGGAGCTATCTCTTCTTCTACTTTCTCGAACCCCCTTGCAGCGTGGTGCTTTACAGTGTCGATTTAACATTAGACTACATCTCGGAGAAAAAAACAGTACTTAAAATGCAATGCTGACCCTTGAGCCACGCCTCTCGACTCTCCTTTCTCCTTTGTTCGACCAGTGACAACCACCGAAGCCCTCTTCCCGTCGAACGTAAATTCAGCCCACCGTAACCCAACATCCGATTGAGTTTGCCAGGTAACGTAACAATGCGCACTTCACCCTTATTTTATGCGTCGTTCTTTATTTTTTCCTTCACCGTTGTCGCCATTCTGCAAATGCACCAAGCAAGTCCATCGTTTCATTAGCCCTAGTGCTTTATTTTCTTTCTTTTCCTTTTTGGATCTTGAGTGTAACCATGGGCAAACCACAAACAATGCCGAGACAGCAAATCGTCTTTTGAGGACGGGGCATGACACGATTTGAAATGGAAAGAATCCGAACATCTGGACACTGAGGATGTTTGAAACCTCTGTAAAAACCCCGCACGATCCCCTCTTCCTTCAGACCCTTTCATCATCCCATGTCAACGGCTGTTGTGTGTGTTGTGTGTGTGTGTTTTTTTTTTTTTTTTT
>MU617249.1:0-17848 GCA_025201705.1 Dissophora ornata
CCAGCGTGCCAGACCTCAACCAACGGACGCAAGAGAGAGCAGGCGCAAATGGACGATGTCGAGCCAACCAAGAAAAAGTACAAGGATCAGTGTCATAGCAATTTAGCAGTTTAGTAGTTTCACATTTTGTGTGTTCGGAAGCACACTATCTGGAAGCACTCCTTGAATTATTTCCAGTCGACATGGAGGTTACCTCCCAGATTGTCCCGGTTTCGGTGACGTCATCTGGTCGAGATTTCCACCACTGTCACGTGGATCCTGCCAATAAAAAAAAAGGCAAACAGCAACGGTCCACGGTACATTGTTGGTTGTACGTCGGTATTTCCCGTCTCCCGAGCCAGTGGGAAAATTGAAAAAAGCGCTTCTCACTAACATGACTAGGACGGAACGGACGCAGGTGGCAGGCTGCAAGTCAGTGCCTAGTCAGGAGGAGAGTCATCTCAGATCGCATTGGCATCAAGGACAGCGATCCTCTCTTCAATGGCTATGTTAAACGATGTGCTGACCTCGTAGGAACCCGCGCCTGCGAACTGGATCACTGGCCAGCCTCAGATTTTCAGAGAGAGGCAGCAGGATGAAAACTCACACGCCAACATCTCTTTTCCTTTCTTTAGAAGGCATCGCGCTCCACGGGAAAGTAGCATTCAAGATGGTCCAAAAAAAAAAAAAAAAAAAAAAAAAAAAAAAAAAAAAAAGAGAAGAGGGGTCACTCGATCGCGGGTTCTGGTACTACACGCAACGCAAACCACTCTGTGTACGCTTTTGCCCCAAAGCAGCGATGGTGCTTTGAAGGGGGAGCAAGACAAGGTTGTGCCATCAATCCAACATCGTATGGCTTAAACAATAAAATATTCTACATTATTACACTAATTGAAATGCATAGCTTTGCTGTGTGTCTATGAATAGTAAGAGTATTGCGAGATCGGAGCGTCGAAGACTTTAACGCACGATGAAGGATGACGGTAGACCCGTATTTCTATATGCCTCTCGCAGTGCCTCATTGCGCCCTAAATGTCCTTAAATGGAACACTACGTCGTCATTTCCGTTGACTCGGCTTGCCTGCGATACTCCGGATAGCGTTGTACTCTTGTGGCCGGTTGATAATGGTCAGGATGTAGTGGGCCAGATCCTTCCGGGTCAAGACCTTGATTTTGTTTGTCGTTGGGAGTTCCTCCGAGTTTACCCAGTACTTTCCAGAAAGGTCACCATCCTTTAGCGTGATTGGCCGAACAATGGTCCAGTCGAGGTGCTGGCTATCACGCTGGATGATGTCTTCCTGAAGCACTTTGTCCTTGAGGATTCCTGTCATGAATACTCGCGAGAATAGCCTCTTCGTGGTGATAAGGTAGTTGCGAAGTCCAAGACACCCGTATGACGTTACTACGATAAGTCTCCTTACGCCTATGGGAATAGATCGAGTAAGTTTGTGGGAGCCCTACTTTACATGTCTTTTCCAAATAGCTGTTGACGTTAAACCTAGGAGCAGCCAGTGGTTCTTACCATGCTTCTTGAGTGCGTTATTGAGGACAACCTGCGCGTGCGATCCAATAGTGGTGTCGTGTGCCATTAGCCGAGCCTACATGTATTAAAGTTGAACGAAGCAATTGGAAATGAGTGACTATTGCACAAAATCATATCACCCGGCAGAGCCTTGATTACACTGTCATCTTGGACAATATGGCACGAATGCCTACATACCCCAATCACATTGACAACAACATCCTGTCCCTCGACGCATCCATCTACGTCCGCCTGCGATGTAGGAGAGCCCCGGACAATGAGCAGGTTCTGATTTTTACGTAACGAGCTGTCGTCCAGCAACAGTTTGTCGTCTCTGACAAATGCAGTTACTCGATAGTTCCTCTCCAGACCCTGCTTAACAAGTTCGATTCCTGTTCGGCCGTTCGCGCCAAAGACTGTAGAAGGGGGGAGAGGTATGTAGTGGTATAAGTATATACATGTATATTTAGATAAGCGTATACGAACGCACCAATGAAAAATTAAAGGTATGCGATGAGCCAAGCGGATAAACGTATAGTCGCAGAGGATGAATGTGTGACAAACATGCGTGCGACATGCAGGGGTTCGTCACAGGTGGCTGGCTCATATTTGGCATTGCCGAAAATGAACTGGTGTATGATGAATAATCCAAGATATTCAAGAGCAAAGACAACATGAGAGACTAGATGGTCGATTGACCATCCGGAAAGCCCGTCGGTTCGGGCGAAGCGAAAACGCGCGTCTATCGCGCTAGTAGGGCACAAACGGGGGAGAGAGAGAGCCCTCATTTGACGCTTGTCCACAAGACTAATCCATTGCTCAGTAGTTTATGGATGGTTGAGGCCACACTTTTTTTTTGTTTGGAGTAGGGGCGGAAATTACAAAAACTCAAGATCCAAACGACGTAGATGTCATAATAACAAACACGATGACAACAACAATGACAACGACAACAACAACAACAGGAAAAAGGAAACAATAGGAAAAAGGAAACAACAGGAAAAAGGAAACAATGCACAAGGTAAACCTTTTCTTACCCAACAAATATTTGCCATTGCCATTGCCGCTGGTGTCGTGTGAAAGCGTTAGAGAGCTCATCGAGTCCATTGTGTCTAGATCGGGCTCATCCTTGGAGTCCCAGCTTGCTACGTCAGATGGGGATGACAGAGTTGGGGAGTGCAGTGTGTCCATCAACGAATCCCAGCCCTGAGATCTCCCAGATGAGTTCTCGTCGCTCTCGTGACCAGTGGGATACTCGTATGAAGGGGATTGTGGTCCGCCAGACCACGGCCTAAGATCATACATAGACTTTGTGTTGCTCTTGAGGCTGAGTGTGCGTGGCCTATCGGGTGCATTACGTGAAGAATACGACGCTGTAGAGAATGAGGAGGAAGTGAGGCTATCGTAGTCGTGCCGCGGATCTTGGTGCGAGAGGTCAGCATCTGTCATATGCGGGCTGCTGGGCTCGTAGCCATATGGGTGAATTGGGAGGGACCGTTGCTGG
Source organism: Dissophora ornata (assembly GCA_025201705.1). Taxonomy (NCBI): domain Eukaryota; kingdom Fungi; phylum Mortierellomycota; class Mortierellomycetes; order Mortierellales; family Mortierellaceae; genus Dissophora; species Dissophora ornata. The sequence continues at coordinate 3,006 of MU617249.1, forward strand.
CGCTTTTCTCTGGAGTCTTTCTGACCACTGGCATTGTCGTACTGGGCTTGGTACATCTGCTTGGATTCACTCCTCCTCTGTTTCCGCTCTTGCTTGGCCTGTTGTTTGTCGAGTTTTTCCTGTCTGGCCTTTTCTTGGGCCTCGATTTGTTGCTGTTGGAGCATAAGGACGATCTGTTCGCGTCGTTGCCGCTGGGCATTCCTGGCCTCTTTTTTCTGATCGCCTGCTGAGGAGGTTGTGCGCAGGAATTGCTCGGCGTCAAAGAATGATTCTGGGGGGGGATGGCGAGGAGAGGCTGGCAATTGATGTTGTGACGGGTAGGTTAGAGTGTGTGCTGTGGAAAGGTTGGGGGGGAAATATGGCTGGGTGTAGGGGTATTCAGGCGAAATTTGGAATGCGTCCCTGGACTTTCTGGTCTCTGCGGCCATGCTGAGGGCACGCTGTGTGCGGTGGGGAGGGGTGGGGGAGCGACCGTCGACCATTTTGGAAGAGTCGTTTTGTTGATTTGATGGAATAGCGCAAAAAAATAATAATAAGATAGCAAAATCAGGAACACATATATAACGGCTTATTGGGGTTCAAGGAAGGGGTTCAAGGAAGGGGCTCGAGGATGGAGGTTCAAGGAAAGGGTTCAAGGAAGGGGTTCAAGGAAGGGGCTCGAGGATGGGGGTTCAAGGAAAGGGTTCAAGGAAGGGGTTCAAGAAAGGGGTTCAAAGAGCTGAGGTCGGTGAGATGAGGAAAAGTGAATGGGGAGCGGAATGAATCATGGAAAAGAGATGAGATGGGGGACTAAAACAAAAGTTGAAAAAAAAGTTCGAGAGAGAAAACGAGATGGCGGAGTAGCAGAGAGCCGAGGAAAGACACACAAAACCACAACTAGCCTCCATCGCCATGTCCGACCCTTCCAGGGCTCGATTTCCTATCTCTTGCATCACTACTCTTGCGTGTTCAAGCGCCGTGCCCTGGCCAATGTCAACGGATCTCAACAAAATCCCTGCTGGAAAGAGGTGAGGATTGTGCCTGACTCTCGAGTCGAGACCAAGAACCAGATTCTTTCGGAAAGAAAAAGGAAACGTAAATTGCAATTGAACAGCAGACAAAACGTGGGCGGCAGAGAGATGGGGCCAGGTCTGGGGTGATTTCATTTAAGGTTGCAGCTCTCGCCTCGTTTGTTGGTCATCGGGCAGCCCTTATTTTCAATAGCCCTCCCTCGCTCTTGCATGCAGAACCCAAACCCGTGTCTAGTAATTGGGGCGGAGAAGGAAGTTGTCTGGGTTGTCAAGTGCACATCGCCGTTATCGTACATTGCTGCTAGTCTACTGGCCATGCTTCCGCACGCCGGTGTTTGCCCAAAAAAAAGAGAAACCACATCATTTTGAGATGCGTCGGAAAATGGAACCCTGCATGAATGACAGCATGTCTGTCGAGACTGTCGACACGTCTGCGCGATTCCAATAATTATCCGAACACAAAAAATCAAATCAAAGCCACGGATGCGGCTGCATCCATCGAAATGAAGATACAACAACCGAAGTAAAGCTCCATTGCCACGTTGTTGTTTGTTTGTTGTTTTTGTTTGTAATTTATTCTCAGCCGCTGGGGCGGGTGTGGGGTGCGTTTGCTGCATGCAGATTGCATGCACTCTGCTTAGGTACAGACGAAGTTCTCATTTCTAACCTCAGCGGAGAGACTAACGATATGGAACCGAGCCGTTCCATGCAACCACACTTCTCACCAGGACCTCTGGAGAAGTCCGTCGGCCGTCAGATGTATTATCGCCCTCGACCTTACTTTCCAGCCAGGCGTCCTCCTCTACCTTGCCGACCAGCCAACCGTCCCACACACAAAGCCGAAGCTGGTTGACCATATCCCAGGTCCAGGAAGGTCTTTGAGAACAACATCGATTTGGCCGAGGCCGGATTCGAAATGGAGCTCACAAGACCAGGGATGGTGGTGAACATGCCGGTAGAACAGAAAGCCGAGCATATGATCTAGCAAAAAGCCAGGCACTTTTGACCAAGTCAACCATATCGACGCCAGCGGCATTGGGTGGTAGGTGTGTAGGGTTTGTCATACAAACAAACAAACAAAACCTGTATGCACTATGCGTTCCAATAATTCCTGGCGAAAATGAAGAATGCGCCTGCTCAACTCATCCAAGCTTCTGTTTCCTGTAGCAGGACGGGAATGCTATCTGTAGGCGAGGTTTCACGATATGCCATGGGCTGTCTCAAAGATATGTAGCAGTGTCGCGAGGATGGTCCTATCGACAGCGTCCACAATTGTCCAGCGGCATGTGCAACGCCGATTGCGATGGACACGGACATGATGTATGCCTTTTTCGGACAGCACTGTCACACCCCGTAATTTTTTTTTCGTCTGGATGAAATCATCGCGGTTGAGCCAACCCTCGCAAACTGGTCTTGTTTGTGACGCCCTGGAGGAACGGACCGCGGATCTTCTTTGCATTCCTTTCCTGCAGCGACATCAGCATCTGCCATCCATCACCCCAGGACAACAAACCTCTGCAATGGCGCCCAGAAAACGGAAGCAAACCCACAAGCGTCCCAACAGCGACGAGACTAACGGGCATGTCCCCAACAACGACTCCAACCACGACTCGCACCACCACGACTCGCACCACCACAACTCGCACCACCACGACACGCACCACCACAAGCAACATGGAAGCGCCGCGCATGATTCCGAAGACCCTCTCACAAAGCTGTCCAACACTCTGCCCAAGGACACCAAGATCGAGGTCCGGCATCCATCTCTCAGCCGGAACCCCTCTGTCGCAGACTACATCCACAAGGCCCTGTTTGTGACGGAGGCTGAGGCTGCTGAGCGCAAGAAGCAGGTTACTCCAGGAACCCGTCGACGTGTTGTTCTATTGCTCGGAATCATCATCGGCATGGGTCTTGCCACCGTGCTGATGCGACAGACCAAAGATGCGGCCTACATGGAAGCGTTCGCACACTACTTCCATGACTTTGACCTGGCCTCGATGGTGCCAACAGGCATGATCCCAGAAGAGTTTATTGGAAACGTGTCTGCCATGTTCAGGCCTGAGATTCTGACAGAAGAGGAATTTTATCCTGGAGAGGAACTTCGCGAAGTCCACGGATACAAGCCCAAATACCCTGTAGGGACAGCCCAATGGATTGCATGATGTGTGATTCTTGGCCCAAAAGGTCACACAGCGAGAGTTATGCATCTAATCTCTCCTTCCTTTTTTTTTTTTTTTAGGTGACCATGATTCCTGGAATTGTATCCACTGGTCTCGAGTCCTGGTCGACCACACATAATTGCTCTAAAAAGTACTTCCGCAAGCGCGTATGGGGAACAACAAGTATGGCCGCCTTATTTGGCATTATTAGTCTCTGCTATTACTGTTTATGCGTCCAGACGGCCTGACTCTGCATTCTCTACCATTTCATTGATGTCATAGCTATGTTCAGGGCAGTTTTGCTGGATAGAGGTTGTTGGATCACCAACATGCGACTGGATTCGGAGACGGGACTCGATCCAGAAGGTGTTCGCTTACGTGCAGCACAAGGTCTAGAGGCTGCTGACTACCTTGTTCCAGGGTAAGTGTTTCTTCATTGCCATGTAAAATATAAGAAAAATAGTCGCCGTAAAATGTACATGGCAGTCATTATGACATGTCTGTTTTCTCCGTCCTTCTTCAGTACAACGTAGTACCTTTTGGATAGCAAAACCCCTGAATATTAACATCTATTCATTGTTCTGATAGATACTGGGTATGGGCGCCTATCATCAAGGTATAAATTGACCGCCGCAGGTGATTGTAGTGCTAGTCGCCCATAATAATTCGTGATGTGCTGTATACTCAACATTCTTGTTTACGCTCTCTGTTGTCCTGCTTAGAATTTGGCCGCCATCGGATACGACAATAACAACATGCATTTGGCGTCGTACGACTGGAGGCTTGCATTCGCTAATCTTGAAGTTCGGGACGCCTATTTCTCGCAACTCAAGGCCAGCTTGGAGTTGTCACTTAAAGTAACTGGAGAAAAGCACGTCCTGATTGCGCACTCCATGGGATCTACCGTCTTATTCTATTTCTTTAAGTGGGTTGAATCAGACCAGGGGGGCAAAGGAGGCCCCAATTGGGTTAAGAACCATGTTCACACCTTTGTGAACATTGCTGGCCCCTTGTTAGGTGTTCCAAAGACTTTGGCGGCTGTGCTCTCAGGCGAGGTTCGTGACACGGCACAGCTAGGAATTGTTAGCGCCTATGTCCTGGAGAAGTTCTTCTCTAGGCGGGAGCGTGCTGACTTGTTCAGAAGTTGGGGTGGACTCTCGAGCATGATCCCCAAAGGCGGAAACCGTGTTTGGGGTACGGCCAAGGGAGCACCTGATGATGGCACACACGATGAGGAGGAAACTTTAGTGAATGAAAAGATCGCCAAAAAGGAAGTGACACCGGAAGTAACGAGTAAGGATAAGTGGGGTGGCAAGGAATCGCCCTCCTTTGGAGCCATGTTGGCCTTTGCCGCCGGCTCGGACATGGATCATCACACCATGGATGAGAGCATGGATCTGTTGTCCAAAATGGCTGGAGATGACTACAATGCCATGTTGGCTCAGAACTACTCTGTTGGGGCATCTGTGTCCCAGAAAGAGATGGACAAGACCACGAAGCTCCCTACTAGCTGGGCCAACCCATTGCAGGCAGCCCTTCCTAACGCGCCAGATATGAGGATTTACTGCCTATATGGCGTCGGCAAGTCAACAGAGCGGAGTTATACCTACAACCGGATGAGTGACTTTACTCCCCAGATCCTCGACCAAAAACCGGGCAATGTCTCGGACGAGACTGGCAAGACCCCAAATATCTACATCGATACCACTGTTCACGACGACAAGGTGGGCATCAGCTACGGTATCCACCAAGGAGATGGGTAAGTGGACAATGCGACAAACCTGTTGCTGCACAATGGCCAGACACTCTGGAATTAACGATATTGTAACTTCGGAATATACCAAATAGAGATGGAACAGTTCCGCTACTGTCGACGGGCTACATGTGTGTGGAGGGATGGAAGAAGAAACTGTATAACCCAGCAGGCAGCAAGGTCATCACACGCGAGTTTACGCACCAGAGCAGCCTCTCGCCTGTAGATATTCGAGGAGGGAAGAGAACGGCAGACCACGTGGATATTCTGGGCAATTATCAGGTCACGAAGGACCTGCTTGCAATTGTGGCGGGCCGCGATGGCGATGGACTAGAAGAGCAGATCTTTTCCAAGATTCGTGAGTACTCTGCCAAAGTGGACTTGTAAACCACGTTCGGCATTCAGTAGATGTAACCTATCATTAAATACCATTGCTGCCTCTCCTTCACGCAAACGCACACGCATACGTTCTTGACACACACACATGCATCGAAGAAAATAAAGAAATAGCCAGAACACGCATTGAATCTACCCCTGAATATCAATCCCGGGTTGGGCGCAATTTGACAATTCACGTCACAGAGCTCACGAATCTCGGCTTCGCTCATCAGTTGCCACGTCCATCTCTTCATCTACTTTCTCATCCATCAACCGTACTCGCACCTCGCCTCGTACCCATATTTTTTGTCCCCTCAGTAGTATCCCATAAAATGAAGACGCCTTCCGTCTGCTTCCCTCTGTTTGCAACACTTGCACTGAGCGTGGCAGTGGCCAGGGCCGCCGAGAGCCACACCCCACGCGGAGTCTCGCCATCGAGTACGGATCTCTCTACACTTATTGAGGCGTAATTCGCTAGAACCCGAGCACTGAGGCGCTAAACAAAGATATCCACCTGCTTACTCTAGAGGCACAGCTCTATACGCCGGATAAGTCCGCGAATTGGAAATGTCTGGACGGATCAAAAACGATCCCCTTCTCGGCCGTGAACGACGACTATTGCGACTGCAAGGATGGGTCAGACGAGCCTGGTAAATATTCGCATGCGCTTCAGATATGAATGCTAGGACAATTAGCCTAACATGTACCCATTACTTACGAAATCCGCAAACAACACTGTCAATACAATAATCTCATAGGTACATCGGCCTGTGGAACAGGATACTTTTATTGTGCAAATGTTGGACATGTTGGCGCTGATATCAAGTCCTCCAGAGTCAACGATGGTGTCTGTGATCCTGAGTGCTGCGATGGCAGCGATGAGTACGATGGACAGATCCACTGTCCCAATGTTTGTGAAGAGACTGGAGCTTGGGCAAGAGAGGAGCAGAAGCGAGTCAGGGTGATCCAGGGACAAGGAAGCCGGTTACGAAAGCAGTATATCGAGCATGGAAAGTCAACAAAGGCGCAATTGCAACAGGAGTTGGAGCAGCTTAGGGCGAAGACGGAGCAGTTGCAAAAGGCGACTTTGGATGCGAAAGGTGAGAGTCAACTGAAAAGAAACAGCTTAGGAACAGGCCCCTGTGATCTGTTGGGGGATCAGAAAGCTCTAATGCGCGGAATTGCATTTTTGTACTTGGCTCTTTTACAGATAAACTGGACAAGGTCACTGAAAAGCAGGAAAAGTACTTGGAGGGGTCCAAGAAGGAGCGCGAGGCCACCCGCAGGGCGCAACTCGAACCTTTGATCAAGGAGCAGAATCGACGCCTGAGACATGCCCAGGACACTAAGCAACTCTTGTTTAAGACTCTACAGGACCTCAAGGAGAACCACAATAAGAATTACCATGACCTCGCAGTGAAGGACACTGTCGCTGGTTTTGATGACTTTGTGGCTAGTCTGGGCGAGGAAGATACTGTACCACCAGCGTCCACTGGCGACAGTGATGATGATGCACCTGCAGATGGACAGCTGAAGACTTTAGAGGACGACACAAATATTGTCCTTCGGGAGGTTGGAACACTGTTTGATTTGCTTGCAGGAATGAGACACGACTACAATACAGAGTACAATGACGAAGCAGTGTTGGCTGCTGTCAAGGTTGCTGATGGTGTTGAGGTCGGTTGGAACAAGGATCGGCAGGAATTCAGGGACGAGTTCGCACTTGAAATCCCAGAGGAGGAGTCCGATGACACTCCAGAGGCGGAAAAGCTTAAAGAAGGTATGCTAGGCATGACCATGAGCGACGACGGTAGACTGAAAATCATAGTTAATAATCTTCTTTCTTCGATTAGAGGCCAACCTGGCTCAGGCGGAATATGACAAAGCGTCAGAGGAAGACAGACAGGTTGGAGATCGGATTAGCGATATCAACCGCAATTTGGGCATGGATCTCGGTCAAGATGAGACCTTTGCTCAGCTACTCGACCAGTGCTTTGATTACAAGGATATTGAGTAAGATGACGCGATCAAAAGCACAGTAGAACAGTTGCGAGTATGCATAATACCAGAACCGTACTAAGAGGGATACCCAATCATTTCCCAGGTACACATATTCAGTCTGTCTCTTCGGCGATGCCAACCAGCGCTCACACGCAACGACATTCCTTGGGTAAGCGGACATGATTCTTCATTCTTATCTGGTCCGGATTTAGTATATCCTCATGTTTTAACATTGGGGGTCTTTATTTCTCTAGTAAATTCTCGAGCTGGGAGGGGGATAACTATGACACCCAGATGTACACTGGCGGAACGAAGTGCTGGAACGGGCCCGACCGATCAGTTAAGCTGATGATGATTTGTGGTACAGAGAACAAGATCCTCTCAGTGTCTGAGCCAGCAAAGTGTGAATACATATTCAAGATGCAGACGCCAGCTGTGTGCCCAGTGCTTCCAGAGTATGACGGCGACGAACCTGCTGCCGTGTCCGAAGGCCAAAATGGCGTGAAGACGCACGACGAGCTTTAAAGTGTTCAGTTCAATAAATTGCTTTCCTCGGGTTGAAACTCGCGTGGCGTAGTTTTCGGATATGAGTTGGAAGGGGTTGTAATGCAGAAAAAAAGTCAGGTATGGAAGTAGCGCGGGCTTTTGTCCATTTATCAAGATCACGGTCAGAGAAATGCATTCACAAATCTGCGACGGACAAGTAGCCCGACTGTTTTAAACAATGAGAAAGATGTATGAAGTACTGGCAGTTATCTGTGCATCTTGTCTCGTATTGACTTGTATGCGAACTCACAAAGAACAAGGACGTGCTGTGCCACGAGGAGTCGGACCAATACTTTAAAAAAATCGTCTTTCACTGCCTTGCTTGTTGAAACGTCAATCTTGCGAAATGGCCGATCGGGACGTCCCAGAAAGCATCATCCTGGCTACGTTGCCAGGTTTTATACTTGTCAATAACAGCATTTCTCAGGCTTTGCGGGACGATCGAGCGGTTCATGGCATTCAAGAAAGCTCGATTGCCATCATGTGGTAGATAATACTCGAGCTTTTCGGCAAAAAGTACCATGGATATTTCTTGGCTAAGTGTAGCCCTTTCTTGAATCCAATAGAAGACTTCACATGGCACCGAATCCTGACGATCGTTGTTGTCGTTCTGCATATCTTCGTTGTCTGAGTCCATTATATAAGCCGCTTAAACCTGAGCTGATTAAACTTAAACAACGAAAGTGGACTCTAGAAAATGCTCGTAGAGGAGAGAATAAGAATAAAAGCTAGGAGAAGTAACGTGCTCCTCGCCTTTTTTTTTATCAAGGGCCCAGGCAATGTGATCTGGCTTTGCTCGAGATGAAAGTTCCATTGAAAACTAAAAAAGCGAATCTTTCGTCGGACCGGACTCGTGACGCATCAGTGCCAAGATGTTGTCGCAACTGCTGCCGTCTTTACAGTGAACAGCAGTGAACGCACGAGCATCGAGATCAGATGTTGACCATCGAAATCATCTCTTGTCCTCCTCTTGTAGAACCCTACCCTCCTTCTTTTAACACTTTGTCACATCGACTTCAAATGGAGGTCCAGAGCGTCATTGTCAAGCCAGACCTGGAATCAGGACGAAGCAGGTTCGTAGTCAGCATCCCATTGCATCATTCAGTAGTAGTACCTTTTCTTGTTGATACAGACCGCGCCTCCTAACTCAGCGTTTCCTACAGGTCAATGTCCCGATCAATGAGCAGATCCCCATCACCCAAAGACAGGAGAAGATCCCGATCTGTGTCCCGCACGCCTTCACGTTCTCGCTCGCCCTCCCCCAGGCGGTCCGCCAAACGAAAGGCGTACTCGCCCGATGGCTCGCCGCCACGCTCGAGAAGGGGTCACAGGGATTATTCCAGGGATCGCTCGAAAGATCGTTCCAGGGATTACTCGAATGAGCGACGCCCAAAACCCGAATCGCGACCACCAAAGCCTTTGTTCGATATTGATGAAGGGCGCCGCAGAGAGCGCGAAAGACAGATGCAGAAGAGAGAGCCAGTGGCACCAAAACCAAGACAGGATCCTGAAGTAGAAATGAAGACACTGATGACTACTACTCGTACTGGAGGCGCATATATCCCACCTGGCCGTCTTCGCTTGATGCAACAACAAATCACAGATAAGAACTCGAAAGAATACCAGAGGATAGCTTGGGAAGCGCTCAAGAAGAGTATCAATGGTCTGATCAACAAGGTATGTGCCTAACTGCCGATCTCAGTGGAATGATGGTTGCTCGACGCGGAGACTCACAATTTGCACCGTAAAATTTGCATTCTAGGTCACCGCTTCCAACATCAAGGCGATCTTACCAGAGTTGTTTGGAGAGAACTTGGTCCGTGGGCGTGGCTTGTTCTGCAAATCGATCATGAAAGCCCAGGCTGCTTCAATGCCGTTCACTCCAGTGTATGCCGCCGTTGTCGCCGTTATCAACACCAAATTGCCCCAGATCGGGGAACTTTTGATCACTCGCCTCGTTATTCAGTTCAGAAAGTCATACAAGAGAAATGATAAGACAACCTGCCTCGCCACCACGACATTTATTGCACACCTGACGAATCAATGGGTTACTCACGACCTTTTGGCGCTTCAGGTATTATTTTTGCTTCTGGGACAGCCTACAGAGGACTCGATTGAGATTGCGGTCGGGTTCATGAAGGAAGTCGGGTCATTCCTGTCACAGGAGGCATCCAAGGCGAACGAGGGTGTTTTTGAGAGACTCCGTAATATTTTGCACGAGGGCAAGATCGATAAGCGCACACAGTATATGATCGAAGTCCTATTCCAGATCCGAAAGGACAAGTACAAGGACAACCCACCAATCGCATCGGACTTGGATTTGGTGGATGATGATGAACAAATTACACATACACTCAAGCTGGACGAGGAGGATTTGGACGTCATGGATGGACTCAGTGAGTAGCCCAACTCTCCTCCAAAATGGTCTAATTTGTTTTTCGTAGTATTCCTGTGATAATAACGATGTCATTGCTTTGTCCAAATAGATGTGTTCAAGTACGACCCAGACTATTTGGAGAACGAGGAGAAATATAAGGCAATCAAGGCCGAGATCCTCGGAGAGGAAGATTCGGATGAATCTGGCACAGACGACTCAGATGAGGATGGATCTGAGGAAGAAGAGGAGGAAAGCCGCGAGGCATTACAAAAGAAGATGGAGATCCAGGACCGAACTAACACCAACCTCGTCAACCTTCGCAAGACTATCTACCTGACTATTAAGAGCTCGCTTAATTTCGAGGAGTGTGTTCACAAACTATTGATGATCCAACTGGAGCCAGGACAACAGGTATATTTAAGTTTCGACCACCGACTTAGTTTTTTGTTTGTTCTGTAATTCGTGAAGTGAGTAGGATCTGACATTGTTTCTCTCATGCACTTCGATCTAGATCGAGCTTTGCAACATGCTTATCGAATGTTGCTCGCAGGAAAGAACATACGAGAAGTTTTTCGGTCTAGTGGGCGAACGATTTTCAAAGATCAACCGGGATTGGGCAGAGGCATTCCAGGAGTGCTTTGTCACCAACTATGAAACGATCCATCGCCTGGAAACAAACCCACTTCGCAACGTGGCAAAATACTTTGGTCACCTTATGTCAACAGATGGACTGTCTTGGAACGTACTGAGCGCTATTCACTTGAACGAGGAGGAGACGACCAGCAGTTCACGTATTTTCATCAAGATTCTGTTCCAGGATCTGGTTGAGTCTCTTGGACTGAAGAAACTGGACGAGCGTGTCAAGGATCCTCGATGTGCGGAATGGTTTGCAGGACTGTTCCCCAAGGACAATCCTAAGAACACACGTTTCGCCATTAACTTTTTCACGTCGATTGGTCTCGGAGCTCTCACCACCGATTTGAGAGAGCACCTGAAGGTATGACTACCGAATGCACGTTAATCCTTTCTATTTCTTGCCAAGCGTAATGCGATTAATCTCGGTAAACTGACCTGCGATCCTTTGCTGCTATAGAACGCCCCAAAGACAATCATGGCACAGGAGCAGGACAGTTCAGAGTCCGATTCTGACTCTGACTCGAGCTCTGACTCTGACTCGGACTCGGACAGCGATTCGGGCTCGTCTGGCTCTGACTCGTCCGCATCTGACACTGGGTCTGACTCCGAGTCGCGCTCAGGACGGGATAGAAATCGCTCGTCCAGGTCAACTCGCCGCTAACATCTCGTAGCATAAGTAGCCAAAACAGTTTATTATTATTATTACGGTGACGTAATTTGAGTGGTCGTCCAGAATAGGATATTTTGAAATAGAAGATTCGAATTGCATCCTTCCCTCATCGCTCCCCATCACCCTCATGAGCGCCTTCATCACACGGGCCTCCTCCTTGTCGGCATCTGCCAGACAAGGATATGATAGAGTCCCAGCGGCTCTGTCCCGCTTCAGCAGCACATCATCCAGATCAGGAATCCTGACTCGTCGTACGCAACAGTTGCGCTTCTATGCCTCTGAGAAACCCCAGCCACCGAAGCAGAACGGAGAAGGAAACCAGCCCGAGAATATACCAAAGGGATTTGAAAACTTCTTTGGTAAGGTTCTTAGGGATGCTGCCAAAAAGACCGAGAACAATGGACAGCAGCAGGCATCCAAGTCTGGAAGCGGTGGAAACAAGAATTCCAACAGCCAGAACAGCGGCAACAAGGAGAGCCATGGTCAAAACGAGCGGGGCAGCAGCAGTAATAGCCAAGGAAGCAGTCGTCCACCCAACCGCAAACCTATTCCTCCTTCTGAGGGACAGTTCTACACCATGAAAATCAACCCGAACACTGTCCTGCCAATCGCCTTCACGTCATACGTCCTTTACAAGGCCATGTCGCCTTCAGAGAACACGCGCGAGATCACCTGGCAGGAGTTCCGATCGACGTTCTTGGATCGAGGATTGGTGGATAGACTTGTGGTTCTGAATAGGAACAGGGTAAAGGTTTACCTGCGCCATGATGCACCCGGACAAATCCCTGGCACTTTGGGATCGCCTCATGGAACAACCTACACCTTCAGCATCGGATCCGTGGAAGCTTTTGAACGTAAGTTGGACGAGGCGCAGAGCGAACTCGGCATTCCAGGATCGGAGCGCATCCCAGTCTCGTACAGGGATGAGGTTAACGTCCTTGGAACCTTGATTCACTTTGCACCAACCTTGCTGCTGGTCGGTGTACTTGTCTATATGGCCAAGAAGGGCGGCGGAGGCGCCGGACAGGGCATCTTTGGTGTTGGAAAGTCCAAGGCCAAGCTGTTTAACCAGGAGACGGATATTTCTGTCAAATTCAAGGATGTTGCGGGCATGGATGAGGCGAAGGTCGAGATCATGGAGTTTGTCAAGTTCCTGAAGAACCCCGCTGCTTACGAGAAACTGGGAGCCAAGATCCCCAAGGGAGCTATTCTTAGCGGTCCACCAGGAACAGGAAAGACGCTTTTGGCTAAGGCAACTGCAGGCGAGGCCGGTGTCCCATTCTTGAGTGTCTCTGGATCCGAGTTCGTGGAGATGTTTGTCGGTGTGGGTGCCTCGCGTGTCCGCGACTTGTTTGCGACCGCCAAGAAGCAGGCACCCTGCATTATCTTTGTGGACGAGATTGATGCCATCGGAAAGGCTCGTGGCAAGGGTGGACAGTTTGGCGGCAATGACGAGCGTGAGAGCACGCTGAACCAGCTCTTGGTGGAGATGGACGGCTTTGGATCGAACGAGCATGTCGTCGTCCTCGCAGGAACGAATCGTCCCGATGTGCTAGACGATGCTTTAATGAGGCCTGGCCGTTTCGATCGCCACATCGCCATTGATCGACCGGACATCAAGGGACGAGGCGACATCTTCAAGGTTCATCTGAGACCCATCAAGACTACCGAGGACATCCCCAAGTTGGCCCAAAAGCTCGCTGCTTTGACTCCAGGATTCTCAGGAGCCGACATTCATAACGTCTGTAACGAGGCTGCCTTGATCGCCGCAAGACATAACCAAGAGACTGTAGTCGAGTCGGACTTTGAGGCAGCTATTGAGCGCGTGATTGTCGGTTTGGAGAAGAAGTCGAAGGTGCTGTCACCTGAGGAAAAGAAGACGGTCGCGTATCACGAGGCTGGTCACGCCGTTGCCGGATGGTACTTGGAACACGCTGACCCACTTCTCAAGGTGTCGATTATTCCCCGTGGAGTCGGTGCTTTGGGATATGCACAATACTTGCCCAAGGACCAGTACCTATACTCGACTCAGCAGCTCATGGATCGCATGTGCATGACCCTCGGTGGCCGCGTTTCCGAGCACATCTTTTTCGGAATCATCACCACTGGTGCTCAGGATGATCTGCAAAAAGTCACAAAGATGGCCTACGCTCAAGGTAAGACCGTCGCTAATCTCATTACATGCCTGGGAACTAAACGATAAAGGGCATTCATTTAGCTAACCTCTGTCTCATTCTTCTCTCTTATCTACAAAGTCGCGACCTACGGAATGGACTCTGAGTTGGGACCGCTGTCATACGGCAACCCCGATAAGGAGAACCAGTTCACGAAACCCTACAGTGAGCAGACTGGCCAGCTGATTGATAACCAGGTCCGTTCGTTGATCGGACTGGCATTCCGCAAGACGACGGAGCTTTTGACTGAGAAGCGCGGCGATGTCGAGAAGGTTGCTAGGCTGTTGATGGAGAAAGAAGTGTTGAACCGCGCCGATATGGAGCGCCTCCTCGGCAAACGACCTTTCCAGGATAAGTTACACGAGTTGTTGGGCACAGTGGCCGTTGATCAGGAAAGCAATGTTCCCGGATCATCCACTGCGCCAGTCACAGACACATCCCCTCCATCCAACTCTTCCACAACCCAGCCTCCATCTGTATAATTTTCACGACCCCGATCCTCTTTTTTATTACGCCTTGACCTTGTATTGTCTTATTTTTTCGCAACGCATGCAAACGACCATGAAACCCCACAAAATGTGCTTTTAGTTATCACCACGCAAGATAGATCTTTGAAAAATAAATCGTCGTTTTATCTCGAAACATCAAGCTTTCTTTATTTTTGATCACCAGTTACTGCAGTATGATATAAGTCCTGACTCTTCACAGCTTGGCTCGGCTGCTACTGAACCCGTCAACGAGCACACAGGGTCCACGAGCAATGACCTGGATCCCGACCTCTTTCGCGTACGCCAATGCCTCGGGTGAATCCACATCTGGTTGCATCCAAACACGTTTGATTCCATTCTTATGGGCTTCCTCAAGAACAGATTTCGTGACCGATGGCGGAGTGATGATCGACACATGGTACTCCGAGGGCGTGCCAGGCAAGGACGACAGATTCTGGACACAGGGAAGAGATTCAATCGTCTTTTCCTTTGGGTTTACGGGGACCGCGGTGTAGCCGTTGTCGACATACCTTCCGAGAAGGGAGGAGGAGGAGGAGGGTGTTATTGAATGAAAGTGAATAGAAGGAAGGGTCTCCTCGATCGGATATTACAAAACGACAATGGTGAACCTACCAACGAAGGACCTTGTTG
>MU617250.1:0-17802 GCA_025201705.1 Dissophora ornata
AAAAAAAAAAAAAAAAAAATTGTCTAGACCAAAAGAATGATGCATTGCATAGATACATTCTATTCTTATTGAGAGATCTCAGTAGGAAGTGGTTGAACGGTGTTTACCTTCAGTCTTATTTTTGTTTAAACTATTTCTGTGCCTGAGAGCATAGTGAGCATTGTGTGCATCTACAGTAGGATGCATGGCGAATGCCAACATATTACCATATCGAGGTCTTGACACTGTCAACTTTCGTGCTTGTGTCCCTGGTGCCTCCGCGGTTTCTCTTCACCTTATTTTCATATAAAAGTAACAGTCGCCCCCACTCAATTGTACATCGTTTCACGACCTCTTTCCATACAATACATTACCTCCCTTCCTTTACCTCGCTTCACGACCCCCTTCCATACATTTCCAGCCTTCATTTTCAAAATGGTTAAAGCATTCTCCATCCTTCTCCTCAGCGTTGCTTGTGCTGTCGCTTCAGCTGCTTCAATCAAGGCACCTCTTCACCAGCGCGGCAAGCCTACCGTCAAGGAAATCGTCCATGCTGATAACCACCGCTGGGCCAAGTTGAACTCCCATTCCAAGGTCATCCCTGCCATCAATGCTGATTACTCTTATTACATCGAGGTCGACGTGGGTCACCCCGCTCAGAAGACTGAACTTTTGTTCGACACCGGTTCCTCCGTGCTCTGGGTCGCGAACACGCAATTCGACGCCTCCAAGTCCACCACTGCTAAGGACCTCCATTTCGCAAACCTCTTGGGATATGGTTCCGGCAATGTCACCGTTGAATTTTACAAGGATAACATCAACATTGGCGGTTATAAAGTCAGACAAGAGTTTGGTGTAGCTGACGATACCTCCGCCATCGGTGTCGAAGGCATCATTGGTTTCGGGCCTATTGACCTCGCCGAAGTTGAAAACAACAAGCACCAGACCTATAACGTCCCCACCCCAATGGACAACCTCTACAGCTCTCACCAAATCTCTACCGAGGTCGTTGGTGTTGATTTCAAACCAATCTACAATGGAGCCCAACAGGTCGCTAATGGCGAGATTGATATTGGAGGTATTGACCACAGCAAGTACAAGGGCAAGCTCAACTACGTTCCTATTACCAAGACGTCTCCTGCCAAATACTACTGGGGTGTTGATATTACTCGCATTTCATTTGGCAACCACGTCGCTACCACTGGAGGCGCTGGTATTGTTGACACTGGCACCACCCTTATCCTCCTCCAGCAAAATATTCTCAGCAATGTCTTCTCTGAAGTCCCCGGTGCCGCTTTTGATAACAACTCTGGTCTCTACGCCATCCCCCATGGTCAGCTCAAGAAACTGAAGGATATCACCTTCACCATTGGCGGAAAGCCCTTCACTTTGAGCCCTCAACAGTATCTTGTCCCCAAAAACCAGTATACAAACTTTGGACTGTCGGGAGATCTTCATTACACCTATTTCAGCATTCTGGACTTTTTCCCCGGTCTTGATGCTATCATTGGCCAGAAGTTTTTGGAGAACTTCTACTCTGTCTTTGATACCACAAACAACCGCGTTGGTCTTGCCCTCAGAAAGTAAACGCTCGCGGCACAGTGATTTTTTTTTATCAAAAAATAAAACCTCATTATAGACATCGTCTGTTCCAAAGAAACGCGCTTTCCAGCAGTCCTTGTCCTGAAAAAGTGAATGTTTAACAACAGGATGGCCTGTGTGGTGTTCGAAAATTCCTCTAGCCAGGTCCTTTACAAATGAAATAGCTTGCTCTGTGAAGCCATTCCCATTCAAAATGCGAGGCACCTTCATTTCATCCTGACCAACTGCTTTCTCCGACGCTAGAACGATTCCGCGCTCTATTCAGCACTTCTGTCGCATCCACCAACCTTTAATTTTCTTGAATGAAATTTTATTGACTACAGCAAACTATCTTTCTACAATTGGACACTTGGACCCTGCAACTTGAACTTGATTACATATCCTTTGAGGTGAGCCTTTCGAGTTTGTCGCCCTGAGGTTAGGAGATCAGAACTACAAAGTTGACGCCTCGCCTTGGCAACAGGAGGCAATCCTGTTAATAGGTTCCTTGCATGTTGTTTACTGACTTAATTCTTTGCCATTTTCGTTTTTTGAGGGGTATTTAAGGCTGCGTTCCGCTGTGGGGTTCCAAGAGTTGGGGACGGGGGAACGAGACGTCCTGTAACGGCTTATCTCACTTATTCTTGATGCTATCACTAACTATGGCGACAAGGTTCTGGACTTGAAAGAGGCGGAAAAAAAATCCAGATCCAGTTCCGAGAGAAGAGAGGGCAGCTTGACCGATGACAGACATGTATGGACAACTGCGACATCTCGACCCACAGTTTGAAAGGTCGCAAGGCGCGGTCCCTGCTCCAAGGTTTTGTGCGACTGGTTAAGTGCATCTTTCGTTAAGGACCGATCTGGCAAGATTATAATAAAGTAGCTTTTCCATCCGCTCCACTCCGACCAACTAACTTCTACACTAACGATGGATTCATCCCTTTGAGTTCACCATAAAACACCTCCTGCGCATCCAATGATTGACCAACGATATCTAGCTAACACGATTGCCCGTCCTACTGGAGACTACTCTTCCTCACCTTCCCGGTCGACGTAGAGGCATTGACACTATACAGCAATTACACATGATTGATTTCAACGACGATTAGCGAATGCATTAACAAGTCATTGGCCGAGTGCGGCGACAATACAGTACCAGGCAAATTTGATCTCGTGTTGGACGTTCATGATCTCTTGCAGGAGTGATCATCCAGTCCACAACGGTAAGCTCTTTAATCCAAAATGGACAGTCTCACTGACTGAGGAAACGGTGAGTCCCCATAACCATGAATTCGTTGCTGGCGAAAATTAATAGGCAAAATTCCAACTCAAAGTATAGTACCTTTATCCGGAAGAGGAAGAGAGGAATAGAAAGAGAAGGAAAAAGAGAAAGAGAAAGAAAGAAGAGGTGCTGGAGAGAAAATGTGTTGAAGAAAAAATGTGTTGAAGAAAAAAAGAAAATGTGTTGAAGAAAAAAAGTGTTGAAGACAAAATGTATTGAGGAAAAAATGTATTGAGGAAAAAATGTGTTGAAGAGAAAATGTGTTGAAGAGAAAATGTGTTGAAGAGAAAATGTGTTGAAGAGATAATGTGTTGAAGAAAAAATGTGTTGAAGAAAAAAAAGTGTTGAAAAGAAAATGTGTTGAAGAGATAATGCGTTGAAGAAAAATGTGTTGAAGAAAAAAAGTGTTGAAGACAAAATGTGTTGAAGACAAAATGTGTTGAAGAAAAAATGTGTTGAGGAAAAAATGTGTTGAAGAGAAGAGAAAATGTGTTGAAGAGATAATGTGTTGAAGAAAAATGTGTTGAAGAAAAAAAGTGTTGAAGACAAAATGTGTCGAAGAAAAAATGTGTTGAAGAAAAAAAGTGTTGACAAGAAAATGTGTTGAAGACAAAATGTGTTGAAGAGTGGAGGCGGAAATGAAGAGTGATGTACAACAAGCGGGCAAATGACAAAGAGGTGGGGCTGGTCATTGACCCAAGCTTGTTCAACATGTCGAAATCCAGCGTCATCGCCTTCGTAGAGGATGTAGTCCCTGTCTAATCTTGTAGTAGGTGACTCTGAAGTCTGTATTGGTGACTCCTTGCAGAAGGTAGATTAGGAAATCTGTACGCACATTGAATTCACTTCCCAGATGGTGCCTCTTCAGAGTCTTGTGCCAGCTCTTTATGAGATTGTTGGTGTCGACACGCTGGTAGTCCTGTTAGAGAATGGTATTATAACAGACCAAAGAGTTATTAATATGAGTGAGCGGGATTGAGTTTTTTTAACATTAGTCTTCTTGATTATACAGTCAAACTTGTGTAAATGCATATCGCTGAGACTGCCCCATGAGTATGCGTTTAGAGGGGTTGTTTAGAAGGCTATGCAATTTGGCAACGACATACATATGCACACGCACCCTCTGGGACCAGGATATTTTATGCAATTATGCAGGTGGCAGTATGCATTTACACAAGTTTGACTGTATATTATTCTTCCAGCTGATGCGGATCCAGGGTTTAAACTTTACGTGATTCATGGTCTGGGGGAGGAGGCGAGGGCCTTGTGAGTGGGTCTGCTACACGGAACTTTGAGCCGTCTGTGATAATTTTGATAATTTTGTGGCCGACCCAATTGGAACCTGGCGGAAGACTCCGTGCCCGGTGTGGTCTGGTGGGCGTTGTTGTTGTTCCCCGGTTGAAGCACAAAGTTGATTTAAAAATAATCTCGGAAGAGGGCCCATGTGACGACGACCAGGGGCAGGAGGGGTGAATTTTGTGGGAGGGAGAGGCCAAGTCGACATTTCTTCATCTTCTTCCACACGCCGTCAACCACAACGCATCCACCCGCCGTCAACCACAACGCATCCACCCACCGTCAACCACAGCATGGCGTATCAGTATCAATTCCAGCCACAGCCTCAGGTGCATCAGTACCCTCTGCTGGATAACCAGTATAACGCTACAGAAACACTGCGCTCATTCTCCAATGCGGTTTTCAGCTACCTTGATATGCGTTACGAGCCAAAAGGGACTCAGATGCTGGAGCCGGAAAAGATGAAAGCTCTGTTGTCCTTCTTGGTGCCCAAGGAGCATGTAAAAGTTAGTCTTCTACTTAGCTCCCTCGCCTTCAGTACAACTTTCTTGGCATTTCAAATCGAGACGGTTTTCACTGCCCACGGCCCATCAGTTACTCGCTCAGGACTTGTTGCCTACCTTCGTTGCGAGATAATGGGAGATCCAGATGCAGCCTGCACGAACCTCAATGCCGCCAATCAGGTGATGCGACTAGGACCTGCATTCGTTCGATCGCAATTCCCTCAAGTGGCGGAACCAAGGGCCAAAGAACTGATGTCACATGTCCAGACCAACATTGGGTACACTATCAAGGAGATGGGCTGGAGTCCAGCTGCCGCGCAAGAGGAAGAGTTGAACGCCCTGAAAGTGCAAATGGCTCTCCAAGCGCGAGGCCAACAGGCAGCACTTGATCTCATCAGCCCAAGCATATGTTATAGTTGTAGAAGGTACCCATGTGTTTGCTACTAGTGCGTACTCGGAGCCTCGGTATTCACACTGAGCAAAATACCCACAAGTTAGAAAATAAATCGCACGCTGCTGGTAGCGGCCTATAATGAAACATCCAAAGTGGGTTGTTGTTGTGTCAAGGGAGAGGTCAACTTAGCTGAAGAAATACTCGGTAAGCATATTGAAATTTGCATCTCCATAAACAAAGAGGACATGTGGCCATCATGAACCTTTCAGGTGTTTTGCCTAGCCAATCCATTTTTCTTGTTGGAGAACGAACCGTAGAATATTCTTAGCTGCAGGAACAGACACAGCTCAAATGTGTTTGAACATCTTTGCACCCTCCCTCCAAAGTTTATTTTATACTAGGCCAGGAAGGTAAAGTGGGAGGGTGAAGTCATGGGCGAGAAGACAAGGTATGAATTTATTGCAGAGCTGAGGTTCTATGATGGTGAGCTGTGAGACTATTTATTCGTCCTATGGTTTCTCAGACCCTGATCCGGTCTGGCGGCCCACGCGACTGGATGACTGACTATTAGACGTTTCGCTTCGGGATTGTAATACAAAGTTACGACCCCAGGACCCGCGTGCCTAGACGGTGGTACATGTTCTCAAGCGGCCAATTCCGAGGGAAGTCAATGAGCAATGACTTCATTGTGGCGTTAACATGCTTTGGGGGAATTAGAAACCATAGGCAGAGTCGTGCCTGCTGTGCAGGGAACAATTGGGCGCCGACTGCTGCTGCTTAGGCAAGATGCATGTGGTATGTGACGCGATGTTTAATGTTGATCGGGGCGCATCCATTAGCCACCCTAATGAATCAAATAAGGAAGCATACTCATATTGTAACTCCATCCTGGCCCTTGACTTTAATTCATGACTAACCTGCCATTGAGCCTGGTTCTGGCAAATACCGAGGAGAAACTACAATTGTTTGTGTTTTAATTCAAGATTGATTTCTTACATCGGTCTATCTCTCTTGTCATCTCCTTCCACTCATCATACACTGTTAGATCAGCAAGGATCCTCTTTGTCATCACAAAGATCTGTGCAAGGACGACCTCACCAGAATGCGTCTGACCAAACTGCATCTTGACAGCACCAACCAAAAGACAACGCAAACGAAAGCAAAAGTTTTCAATTGAGTGATATGAATAAGTCATAGACCTAGTTTGCTACTGTGCTGTAAATTGAGGAAACGTTCGTTTTATTTTTATTTTTTTTTTATTTTTTTTGAAGAGAAAGACCTTGTGCATGTCTGGTTAAACTTGGCCTTTTATGTTAGTCTCATTGCATGATGGGCACTTGTAAGCAAAGCACACAGAACGTTCGCCTTTCAGTTGAACTGGAAGGCATCGTTCGGAAATGCATGTGTCGCAAATCGAGGAACTACAACTCCAGCAAAACTTGAAAGCTGACGATGTACAGATGATGCATGGAGGAGGGTGGGAGACCGGGGCATTTACAATAGATGCCATTAAAACCTTGATTTTGTCGGTCGAAAAATCCAAAGGGACGAACGCGTAGTTGTCGCGTTCCAGTATCAGACATGTGTTGTTATTAATACCAAGTTTCTGCCTCACATCTTCTCCATTCACTGTAGAGACGACTGCGAGTTTGTCGTCCGTTAAGCACAGATACGCTGCTGTTACAAACTTGCGCAAGCTACTGATTTCAGTACGCTGTACGCGATACCCTGACTTGTCCAATTCCGCAAGAATAATATCCATTTCTAGGCAGGTCGAGGAATTTTGCGTGTGAGATCGAGTCGAAAGAAATACCAACAAAGGGCAGCCACGTACGTGTGGACACCAAGGGGGAAGAGAGAAAGAGAGAGAGTTTTATACCTTGTTTGCAGGCGGAAAGTGAAGAAGAAGAGAAGAGAGGGTGCCAGAGTCCTTTGTATATCAAGGGACAAGGTGCCTTGATGCTTTTATAGCTGGGGAAGAGGGGGGCGATCACAAAGGCTCTGGGTGTGTGGGGCTGCGATGAAAGGCAGACGAGGCAACGACAAGAGGAGAGAAAAGGAGTAGAGTTGCTTACCTTGATTGTAGGTTGAAAGTGCTGAGGAAGTGGAGAATACGACAAGAGAGGGGGAGATAGTCCTTTATACACCGAGTATGCTATCACAGAGAGGGCAGGTGTCGTGAACGCAGGCTTAGTTAGGCAAAAGGCCTTTTCTAGCAAGGGCGAGGTGTGTATAAAGTATAGAGAGTTGAGGGCAGGGTGTCAAGGAAAGCGTTGCGTGTATTCAAGTTCTTTGGCACAGATCTTTGGAAAGAAGGGGAGGAGGACTATATATACAAGCCTAGCTTTTGTGGCGTGTCTTGGCAAGAGGCGAGATAATGTAATGCATGTAGCAGTGTGCGACAGCAGCGCCAATTGTTTATCGGGGGCGACATTGGCGAGGGGCATCGGAGCTCAGACACTGTGTTGTTCCTCCTATCGATACTCCTATCGATACACCAATGAACTGACGGCTCATTCCGCTCGACCCACTCCTTGTAGATCCCCTCTTGCAAGAAGAATACTCCTTGGATTATAGGACCCGTGGGCAAGTTCCTCCGGCTCTGTCGCCAAAGAGATATCGAGCCATAGGGCAGATCCTTGCAGCTTCTGAGCTTGGGCATTGGAGATATTCCTGGAGCGCTTTCATGCACATCATGCACCAACTATCCCTTCCCAGTTGTCCTCAGCATATTGAAGAGAAAGGTGCAGTGTTGGACTGCAAATGCATTACAAGACTGAGACCAACAATACAAGGGGCCATGGACCAGGACAGTTGAGGCAGAAATATCACACTCATGCACTCCATCAACATCATCGGTCACCCACAATCCAGGGGAAGTGCAAGTACGACCAACTAAAGTGCATTACTATTGACTGCCAGCGATACCAATACCAAACTAGAATAGCCTTGCACGTACTACTTTCAACTCGATCAACTGGCCAGATTCAGTAGTGGCTGTCGCAGAATCATGCACCAATGCACATGGGAAAAAAAAAAAAAAAAAAAAGGGAGATACGTTCAGTGCCAGGGATCAAGAGAGAGCCCATGGCCTTTTTCGTTCACCAGTACGAACAGTTCGTCCATGGATCGAGAGGCAGAGTTGGATGGAGGGCTATCTGGGTCTCCGGATAGCGAACGATGATAGACCATTGGGCCTTGGAACTTACCCATCAACTCAAATCAATATGCATACATGCCACGATGGAAGAACAAATGTTGATAATGTTCCGGGCGACAACGAGGCACAGCTTAAGATGCAGCAGTTAGTCGAGGTCTCGTGAGTGCGCCCTTTTGAGGGTTTTATTATTCTGCTACACTACAGCTCAAGACTTGGAGAACATTTTGCTCAATGTCAGGAACGTCGTGGTGCAATTGAACGAGGTTGGGTTCGAGAGGATGGTGTCTGATCTACTGAGGCGAGACAAAGCGAAGCTTGTCCTATTGTGATGGCCGTCCGAAGAGGGGGGATTATGAAACGCTACGGCCCGCGAGCGGGTTGGACTTTCGATAGCATCCATATTGATCCACGTCCTCCACCACCTACCACAACTGAATCGCAGTTTGCAGCATCACGTCGGCGTACCTGTATTTTTGGTTTCAGGAGTAATCAGCCAGCCCCCTTCGCCCTTTGCAGGGGGCCATCCAGTTTTTTTTGTTAGATTCCCCTCGGACAAAAAGAGAAAATGAACCTTGGTTTTGGATAAACTCTTCACTTTTTCCCAGTGGGGGCTGGCTGACTCCATTTCAAAATCCAAGCGCGCGAAGAGGCGGACTGTCGAGTGCAAAAACCAACCCACGTGTATGAATGTGTAGTTTGCCGTGATCTCCACAGACAGTCTAGAGTTGATTCAATTACAGAAACGCGAGTCGCTTGACTTGGAAACACCCCCTCCACTGACACGAAAGAAAGAAGGATAAACCCACCGGAATGATGATCACAATACACATCTCTTGAGGGAGGTGGGAAAAAAAGAAACGCGTTTTCAGCATGGTTTGCTGGAAGATAAGGATCTAGACAAGACCTCGAGGTAAATTGGGGACTTGTAGCCCCCCCCCCACCGTATAGTTTGGTTGAGCGGGTTCCTAATTGATGTGCCCCATTTCAGGAAACTGCTTTTTCGACTTTCTGGACTGTCGTGATTGTCAAGTTGTCCAGGTACGCTCTTGAATGGTGTTCCTACTACATGAACAGTGATGAGGATTGACTATATGGCAGGAGACTGCGCATTAAAAACCCTAGACTAGAACATCACAATTATCCGCCTTTGAGAACGGCCCAGCTACACAAACGACATAGATTATGCTTCAGCAATGCTAGTGTGCTCAACATATCGATTACAACAAATGATATCTATAAGAGCTACGTCAAGCACACTTAGAAGCTATGCGAAATAAATTACTATTCACAATCCTCAGATCAATCGTCCCATTCGTCCTCATCAACAACACCCGTTTCAGGGACTAGTGTATCGCGGTCAGCCTTGGACTCCTTGGCTGTCTCAAACATCCGCTCCATTGCTAATCGCTTCTTTTCATCGTCTGCAGCCTGCTGCTTGCCCTGCAAGAACTTGTCCAAAGAACTACCACCACTTTGAGGTGTAGCTGGAGTCATGGCAATGTGGTGTGATACTAAGCCGTAGTAAAATAACCATACAGCAATTGTTAGTCGGGCTGGGAGGATTTATCAAAATTCTCACATTGAGCGCTGGACATCAACACTTACAGGACTCCATGCCGCTTGGACAAAGAGAAATCTTGTTGGGTGGGCTACGCGGAGCGGCGCCAGCAAAGAATTCACTAGCATCCATGGTCGCTGTCTCCACATCAACAGTATCTGGAAACAGTTCGTCTTGGAAATATTCCTTCTTGTTCCTGGGAACTGACACTCTGATAACCTCAACGCTGTTATATGTCAAACGGTACATCTTGGCCAGCTCTAGTTCTTTCACATCACAGTAGCGCTTGGGTAGGTATGCTACATCCTGCTGTAATGTTGTTTGTTCTAGACTTGACACGTCGACAAACAAGCTCTTTCCTGGGCCAACATCCTTCCTGGATCCGAGATGAATCTCAAAGTGCTTCATCACCCGATCGCCGCGAGCAGAGATACCAAGAACGGACGTGTCGGGATCGTAGTGCGGGATGAGGACGCCTGGAGAGATATCCATTAGCTTTTTATCGATTGGTCCGCCTTTGAGGTCATTGGAATCGAATAGCAAAATTTCGCGCTGACTTCCTCTATTAATGCAACGCAGCGAAAATGCTCCATGGTATAAGAATCCGCGATTGTTTCCAGAACAAAACCTTATTGAAGCTCAGCATGTAATCTTTACCTTCCAAATCCAACACTAGCGACCAAATCTGACTCCCCAAGCCAGAGGACACGGGACGACCGAAGACTATCATGACCAGGACCCTCCTGGAGAAGTTCCCCTGTCAATGCATCCCATACACGAATTTTTTTGTCTCTGCAAACAGATACGATCTTTGATCCATCATGATTAAAGTCGCAGCTAAAGATCTACAAGTAAAGATGGTCAATGTGTGAGTTGGAATTATACAACATGTTTCCAAGGGGTCTCAAATAAATATTAATAATGGCGTACCACATCCTTGTGTCCCTTGATGGTCACCATCTCCTTCTGAGCGCTCAGGTCCCACAGTCTCAGTGTAGGGTCATTGCGGTCCATAGAAGCTGACAACAAAACATCCTTTGCGCGAGGATGGAAGAGGATCAACGAGATTTTATCCATGGAAGGAGAGTCGAGAGTCCAGTCTGGCTTGGTCACATCACTTTCCATGCCAAGCCCCTCCTCTGGAATGATCCAACCCTTGATCTTGGTGTCATCCGACGCCGTGACAAGTCGATTTGGGTTGAAGGGGTCAAATTTGAAGCCCAAGAGATCTGAGGAGCAAACCAGGGAAGGAATCTTGTTTCCAACACGGCCAGGTTCTGTCGTTTTCAAAATTCCAACGCGTCCGCCTGTACCTTGAAGTGGTAGCGCCAGGAACTTGGAGTTCACCTGGCGGTCAGCGCACCATCACAAGTAACCGTTGGTTAATTTGGTTAATTAACATACTTTTTTTTTCAAAAAGAAAAAAAAAAAAAAAAGGTAATAGCTATATATAGGCTTACCTCGATCAGGTTGCACTCAGGAGCAGCGCTGATGCTCAATCCAATGATGCTTTCGAAATGTTGGCTGATATGATATGGCTTGAAAGTCAGGAACCGGAACTTTGATGTTTGATGCGCGGCGAGTCGCATGGCTGCAGAAGACGCTGACGAAGGTCCTCTTGATGAAGATGGTGCTGATGTTGCGCTCTGGGAGGGCGAGGCAGGGTGTGTCTCTGGTGCTCCTGTCGACACACTCAGTGAGGCAAGCTTCTCAGTTGTGACCTCTTGAGCTTTGGCGGTAGCAGGCTCCGCCGATTTGCCAGCAGAAGAGCTCATGGGACTAGCAAAGGACGCGACAGTAGGTGCTGATGTCGACGCCGAAGGAGTAGTCGGTGAAGCGGATGAGGGCGTTGAGGATGAGGGAATAGAGTTCTGCTTTGAGGCAATGGGCGCCTTGGTTTCGGAAGTGAGAGTGGTTACAGCATGTTGCGCCCAAACAGGCTTTCCTGCCATTCCTGGATCCAGTGATACCCTCGGCACAGGTTTATTTTCGCCGAGTAGCCACGCTGATGCCTCAAGTCCTGGAGTAGTAGACTTTGTTTCTGGGTATAGGTCCGCATGGAAATCAAGATAGCTCTATTCAAACTCGAGAGTGTTATACAGTGGCCAGAGAGGAATCATTGTGGACAACGAAATATTGCACAAACAAACGAGAGTTCTTTTTTCTTCTTTACCCTACGAGGAATGCTGACGCTGACAGGCCAGAGGCTGTTAGCGCTCACGGCCAGGATCCGGACAACTTCAGTCTGCATGACATTCAATAATGCTTTTGGCGCCAATCCTGCTCCAGCTACGGGGTGGGGCACAGCAAAGGCCGCGCCTTCTGTCATATAGGGCGCAGAATCTGCCATTTCGATCCAGCGTATCGTCGACTCGCCTCTGGAGGGAATGAACATGACTGAAGTGTCCTCGTCATAGAGAGGGAGCATCAGCCCAGAGGAAGAATCCGTCCGCTTGAGTTCCAACGGTTTGCTGAGGTCGTGGGCACTCCAGACAGCGATCTCTCGTTCCCTCATTTTACTGAATCCTACCGTGAACAAAAGGTCTTTCTCTCCAAGCCAAACAACGCGCGATGGGCGATTTCCTGGATGTCCTTGCCCAGACTGTGAAATTCCACACCGTAAACAAAAAACGGTATTGTTGCCGGCAACAATGATGTTTAGTAGAGGTCCATGAACAAGCTACTGTGGACCTGCTTTTAGAAATACGAGCATTTCTGTACCTGGATTGGAGATTCCTGCTGTCGAGGATCGAATACTCTAATCAGGGTGTCCTTACAGGTCGTGGCCAAGAGCATACCATCAGCCTTCCATGACAGACTGAAGACGGCGTTGGGATGTTCTAGCGTGTAGACAGCGGAGGAGAGCGACGAGCCCTGGTCTTTGCCAGAGATGTCCCAGATCTGAACCACATTATGCGAGGCTGTTGCGACGATCTAATTTGATAAAAACAAGACGGTCAGAGGGAGGGGGCATCGATTTTGGATGGGCACATTACTATGCTGCGTCGTACAAACAAAACTTACTCCCTGGGCGGTCGGATGGTGAAGAATGGTCTCCAGCGGCTTGCCGGTTCCCGTTGTGATGGTGAGAAGAAGCTCAGTGCCGACGGCGCCTTTACTGTCGCCTGATATGCGCCACACCTTGACCTACAGACCGGATTTGAGAGAGAGAGAGAGAGAGAGAGAGAGAGAGAGAGAGAGAGAGAGAGAGAGAGAGAGAGAGAGACAGCGATGAATGTGCTTTTTCCGGTTGTAGGAGTTGTTGGCATGATCAGCGCCGGTCTTTTGCGTGGCTGTACCTCGCCATTCTCCGAGCCGGTGATTAGCAGGCTGGCGTCAAAGGGGCTGAATTCCCAGTCAGAGACGCCCGAGCTGTGTGCACTAAGAAGATGGGTGTTTTGCCCGACGCGCCCGACCGTTTCGACAGGCAGGATGCCAATGGTTCCTATGCAGAGCAGGTAAGCAAGAAAAATGCGGGGATGTGGTCAGAGAAATGGAGCGTTCTTTCATCGAGGGCGACGGAAGGGCTATGTCAGTGTGTACATTTGCGCTGATGGTACTCCAGCCTACCTCCGCTGGTATGCTTGAATGCGATCCATGCCTGGCTGACCTTGACCAGCTGGCAAGTGTCTGTCGAGGGATTCACGGACAGCCTCAGATCCGTGTAGGCATCCTAGGGAAAATCGTCAACGGTTAGTCGTGTGCTGATATATCCTACTCGGCATTCGGGAGCCATGCAGGGACGCATGGATAGTCTTTTGGTGGCCATTGACAGCCATGCCGGGGTTTGTACCTCGTGTTTGGCAGCTTTGCCCACAGCGTTCCGGTACTTTGAAAAGTTGGCAAACAGTTTGCGCGACATGAGGAGGTGCGGGGGGTTGCTGACGCGAAGGAAAGGTACAGGCGGGGTGAGATGCGAAGATTAAGAGAAATGTTGGACTGATGACGAGTAGGGCGATGGAGTGAGATGAACGAATGGGGATGGAGGAGAAGATGGATGACGATGTTATATAGACGAGCGCGCCTCTTTGCTTTCCTTGGTCGTCGTGACGCTTTCTGCTTTCTGGGCGCAAGAGCACATTGGTGCCCGCCCTCTTTTCTGCGCTCTTCTTCGCCAGCCTTGCTGTTGTTGCTGTGTCCTGATAGTATCGGCGTGTATTTAAGCGTCATTATTATTTATTATTTATTATTATTATCAAGAGGAGGAAAAACAATATGGATGCGAAAGATGGAGGAGAGAAAGAGGCATTATTGCTCAGTAAGGGGGAGTCGCCAGGGCCAAATGCTTGTCGTTGCTGGTGGGCACCGACACCTGGATCGTGCTCAAGAGATCAGCCAGGTCTGGACGAGACACGGCCAAATTGGATGCGACTGACACGGACGAGCCCCCAAATGAACCCTGCAGATGCGGATGCTTGTTCGCGAGGAGATAGAATCGTTGCGGGCCCGGTGACGGTCCCCGAGATTCGCTTCCTGCAATCGAGCTACCAGTATCGCCAGCAACATCTGCTGCCAGGTGGGCTACTGACAAGGCCGCCTTCAAATTGTCTACACCGATCGTCTTGTGCGACACCGTGCTTCCGCCTGCAGTCAAGAGATCACCTCCAACAAAGCTTCCCCGGCGACTGATTTGAGTCGAATCTGGAGAAATCTCTGCAGACTCATCTGCCGATGCAAGATCGCTGGCTGAAGGAGATGGCAGCGGCATGATCTTTGGTAAAGCCCAGTCTTCCAAATGACGAGAGACGCGGATCCGGCTATCCACGCTTCGATTGTTCCTGTGACCCAGCAAACGGCTCCCCTGGATGCCCAATGGAGAGAGATACTGTGTGCTGCCAACATCATGGCCGTTTTGTGCAGACAACAGGTCCAATTTGCTTTCAGCGTTAAAAGTTGCTCCAAACCGGTCAGCGCCAGCCCGGAAGCGATCAGAAACAGTCGTGAGCAAGGTAATCAGATGCTCCCGCGCAAGAGGATGGGTTAGGACTGGAGAGAGAGGCTCTGAAGGAGTCTCCCAGTGCTGGGTGGTGACCCTCGTCAAAGATTCCTGGTTCTCATAGTAGATGGGGTACCACTGCGAATTGCTCTCTCGCGAACTCTTGATGCTCTCCAGGTACTCTCCGGGCTCTGTCATACCATAGCTGCTAACAGCCTTTTGCAAATAGATTACAATCACGGTGGCGAGCGCTCTCTTCCGCGCCACTAGAACCACCGTATCCGATGCCTGTGCGGCAGCTTCGGCGCCACCTTGTTGCAAGCACCAGTCCTGCAATGAAAACAAGACTGGCACAACCCGCATAAATTCGTCGTCTTGGAAGCGTGTAAACAACGCTCTTAGGATCCCGTAGATCGCCGCCATATCTGTCGGGGTTGCTGTAGGGAGGCGTGCATAGGCATGTAAGGCTTGGTGGGTAGCAGACCTAAAATAGAGGTCGCTTGAAAGTGCGGGCAACGGCGATCCCAGTGACGACTCTTGGCCATCATCTTCGGCCGCTAGGAATGTGATTAATGCCTGTGCAAATGCGGTTCGGACACCAACGCTGTCGTCCAAGAGGAGACCTAGACATGGTGTTAGTAGATCCGACGAGGTTTCTGTTGTGTGGAAGGTTGGGTCTTGGCGGCCATGATCTTTGCTTGTCTTCATTACGGCGGTCAGGCACCTCAGCAGTGCTTTACGGTATTCAACGGTTGGGACACCTTCGATCGTCGTTGGCTGGGGAATGGCTTTGATCTTGTGGGACAGTTTGCTGGCAATATGGGAGATGATATGAGTCACTTGATTCGAGTAGTAGATGTGCGTTGCAAGGCCGCCTGTTGGACATGGGTGTGTGAGGAAGATCAAGAGCGGAACAGAATGGTCAGGGATTACCAATCATTACACTCGGCCAACCACTAGCTTTCAATAGACGGATGTTTACCTATGCTCCTCACCAAACCATCTTGGATGAAGCTTTCGAGAACAAACAGCTGGCTGGTCTCGCCTTCTTTACTGAAAGACGCAGATCCCGCCAATGACTTTGTCAGGGCTGCTAACAGAGCATTCAAAACTTCCAGAACAGGCATTCCAATGAGCGTAAGAGACGAGTACAGGATCGCATCCAGCGCAGATATCAAGGTTGCCTTCTTCTGTAGTCGCAGCATCATATCAGGTGTGGTCGTGTCCGCACTGTCGATGCGCACAATGAGCTCGTTCACAATATTGTACCGGAACTGAGGCAAAATCGAGCTGACGATAGCCTTGATGATACCAACACTCAAGCTCGAAGGCCACCAGAGGCCGTGCTCGTCCAAGTACGTAAATGTCGGCGTGAGGGCAATTTTGACATATGCGCTATTGGTTGACTTGAAGAGGGATCGCAGGCACTGCAGGGCCTCGGCGGTAACATCGTCGTCTGTAGTGTCCTTTTCGGGATGGGCCGCGGTGTGGATCGATGCAGATGGGTGCGGAGACCCTGGCACATGGTGGACATGGTCCTCCAGCGGCACGTGAACCCCATCCGTGGCATGGATCAAGCAGTCTAGGACAGGAGGGAGGACGCGGCCGAGCTGCGCATTGTGGTCGTAGGCGTACAGTGCGGAGGAGGTCACGACGCCTTCGAGGGCCTTCAGTCCGACTACGCGGTACCTACAGTCGCAAACAACGGCAGAAGGGCGAGTGGTTAGAATGGTGTTGGATGTGTCAGCGATGCAAAATGGCAAGGGAGAGATGGGCGAGAGATCATTACGAGCGTACCGATTGTTGACCTCTCCCTGGAGCGTGGCAATGTCGGCAAATCTGGCGACGACACGGTCGTAGAGGGTTCTGAACTCGAGGTCGACGCCGAGGGTGGAGCCGTCGTGAGCAGCACAGAAGCACGAGAAGACGATCTGGCAGTGACGGACGACGTCAAAGTCGGAGATGTCGACAAGGAGGGTGTCGAGGATCACGACGATGTTCTTTGAGAAGAGGCTGATGTGGGCCTTGCTGTTGAGGATCAGGGTCTTGATGATCTCGAGTGAGCAGTGGACATCGCTGGGTTGGAGAGACAGGGCGGGGAGAGGGTTAGGCGGCTGAGCCATGTGAAAGGTGTGCACACAACGATGAGAGACCAGCCGAGAAATACGTGAGCGCAGGCACATGCCGTGCAACCCACATGCATCAAATGAATGCTGTGTTGGTGCTATGCTGACGTGCTCCCGTGTCTGTCGTGTCTGTCTGCTCGCCCCACACACGGCAGCACACAGGTCGCCTGTCCTTGGACACCTGCCGACACCCGCCGAGTCCTGTCCCTCCCCCCCTCACTCTCTGCTGGTCTCTGCTCTCAAGTACTCAGGCATGCATCAGCAAGAAGTGCACCACTCATATCCCAATCGACGCTTATATTACGCTGCACGCAAGCACACGCCGATGCTCATAAAATTAATTAAAGAAAGCACCGACAACGGAACGGCTGCAGTGTTATTTGCTGCTGTGAGGGACATTGCACTTACGAGAGTCGTTTCTTGCGATAGTCGCGGACAACCCGGCGCTCAATGAAGCTGCCGACCTTGGTCAGCTTGGCCGGGTTCGATGTGACATAGAACACTAGATATGAGAGCTCACTGGACTTTGGCCCCTTCTCCTCGGGCCGTGCTGGATAGCAATTGTTGATCAGCGACGCATGCTTGATGTACCTGGTTGGGATAAACGAGGAATGGGTTGCAGTCGCAGCCGAGTGCGGCACAGGTAAGGGTGGGGGAGTAGCAGCAGCATTCAGGGCGCCATTGCCACCAATGCCGTAGATCGATGAGGCCGAGAAAGAGGTAGCACGAGATCGAGTGCCAGAAGTGGTCGGGGGTGCGATGGAGTGGGCAGAGGACAAGGATAAGGAAGAGGAGGAGGTCATTGCTGGTTAGTCTTGATGCAGAGAGTAAAAGGGCGTGAGGGAGGGAGGGCAAGTTAGGGAGGAGAGTGGGAGCGAGATCAAAAGAAAAGAATGTGTGTGGGACAGGACAGGTAAGGAGGACGAGGACAAGGACAGGGAGAAGGCAAGAGGAGAATAGTGCTGTCCAGGCAAGGTGTGCAAG
>MU617251.1:0-17787 GCA_025201705.1 Dissophora ornata
AAAAAAAAAGTCGAGCGTACTCTGGGATCACGCTCTTCAGCTCCTCGAAGCCGCCGTTAATCTTCTCGCGCCGCTTCTGCTCCGAAATAATATGAGCAACACGGCGCGTCGGATCTACAGGGTCCTTCGGCGACGGCAAAGAACTTGGCATCTTACGCGTCTGACGACCATGATACTTGCGAGGCGCCGAGGTCTGGAGCGGCCGCGGTGGAAGAACACGTGATGGGGGAATAATCCGAGGAGCTGGAATCGTAAGACTTTTGCTCCTGGACCTTTGATGCTGCTGCGGAGGTGACTGTTGTTGTTGTTGTTGCTGCTGCTGTTGCTGCTGCTGCTGGGCATGCTGGAACTGGTTGAAGCTGGTATGAGCGGGCAATGATGAGGACATGGCGGCAGAAGACATTTGCTGTTGCTGCTGCTGCTGCTGTCTCTGGAAGTGCTGAGTTAACGCAGACGAGAACGCTGAGAAGGAGGGATTCTGGCCAGCTGCGGAAGTGGGAATGAATCCACCACTGCCGCCGCCTCCATGATGATTGATCAGTCCTGAGGACTGGTTCTGATATATCATCGGTAAGTTCGGCTGGAATGAGGACGAGGTAGGGGTCGTCGTCATATGGCTCGAGTGATGCGACGGTGAAAACGCGGTCCGACCACGAGAGGCTCCGGGCATCGACAAGGGCGTGACAGCCGAGGCCGACGACGAGGATGGGGAGGTGGTAGAAGAGGGCATAACCGAGAGGGAAGCCAGCGACGCGAGAGAGGACTCAATCCCGTTAATGCTGTTGTTACCTCCCCCATGACCATGCGGATGCTGGTGATGGTGATGAGGGTAGCCTCCGGAGCCCGAGGACAACAGTCCTGGAGAGAGCATCGAAGCTGTCATGGAGGTCGCCTCTGAGGTCACCGATCCTGGGGAAGAGGGCGACAGAGGCGAAGAAGGAGCAAAGCCCGTGAAGCCAGAGGGAATCGCGAACCCTTGTGTCAGCTGTGGATGGGAAAGATTGCGGTGGTGATGAAGACCCTGCATACTGCGATCCTCGGACTTGTCGTCCTCATCCTCATCATCCTCGTCTTCATCAATGTCCTCGTCGCTGTTCATGCCGTCCGAGTTCTTGATGTTGATATGCTGATGGCCCTGCTGGAAGGCGTTGGCGCGATCCTGGCCGTTGTTACCACCATTACCTCCGCGAGCTGCACTGATATTGTTGTTGTTGTTGTTGTTTCCGCCGGCGCTGTTCCTCTTCTTCTGGGCATGACCTCCAAGATAACCCTGAGATTGTTGCTGTTGTAACCGCCGATGTTGCTGAATCTGTTCCTGGAGCTGTCGAACCTGTTGTGTTTGCGGGAGATGGTTCAAGGGATTAGATAATCCCAAAGCCGATGCGGGCTTGGACCAAGCTGGGGGTGGATTCATGTCCAGATCGGGGACGAATGACGACTGGGAGGTGGGGTGCATCGATCGATAAGGGAAGTGACAAAGGGTGCTCGATTAAGGCGAAGAAAGTGTGCTTTCCAATAAATGGATATATATGGTGTTATGTACAAGAAAAGTGGAGGTTGCTCGGCCTCAGCTGACGTTTATGATAAAAAAAAAACAAAGAAGGATAGTGATCCAGGATGGATTGAAAGGTCGACGAGCATGAAATAAAAGAAATAAGGAAAGATGCAACGGATGCGGATTATTGGGAACACAGGATGACCAAGGAACGAATGGTAATATGGACATTTTTATACGAATTGTTTGGTACTTTCGGACGGGATGGTTGTCTATGATAATGAACAAAGATAAAGACGACGGCCAAGAGACCAGTGACTGGGCAAGGGATACGATCGTTATGTTTTCAATTGCACTTTTTACTTTAAATTATTTAACATGACAATTGAGGCTGACCCGTCGTTTTGTCATCTTTTTGATCCTCGTTGCTTTTTTTTTTTCGTCCCACTCGGGAATAAAGGACCCTTTCGCTCATAGGGGCTGTATGGAGTAGATGTGAATGATGGGAGCATGAAACGAAGCATGGCTGAGGAATTGATAACGAAAAGCTATCGACGACCTTTTACATCTTTTGTATACTTGATGTTGGAGCGTGAAAATCCCTATTATGGAAGCGAGAGAACAATGGTCATTGAGCATACACCGAGAGGAGGGGGGGGTGATCTCGGGGAGGATGAGGGCATTGATAGAAAAAGAGCAGGGCGATGTACTTTTAGGCCACAAAAAAAAACAACTAAATACGAACTATAAGAACTGTATTATCTCTAGACTAACACCCATTATCTCTTAGACTATGTTAACGTTCACGCCTCCGTCAAAAGAAATAACAACACCAACAATGTTACAAAAACAGGGCAAGATCTTCTTTTTTTTTCTTGTCCTGCCTAGGAGAACCACCTAGCGGATGCAGTAGCGCACAATCCATGTCCATTCGATTGTGTTCGCGATCCATCTTTGCGTTCCCATGCCACGATTCCTCCCACGGGACAAAAAAGTGAAGAGCGGCATTTTTCTCGCCTGGTCTCGTTCCAGTAATCCTATCGCATTTATGCACCGAAGGGAATACGATGATCATGAATGGGGTACGCTCAGATACAACACCGACCCTAATAAGCTAATTATACTATCCCTCTTCACTGTGAGACAAGGAGGGGTGGGTGACGACGGAGGGTGGGAAGGAAGGATGGGAGAGGGAGCGAGGGAGGGGAGGGTGGGACACAGGATGGGTGTTATCAGCTCCCTAGTCGAGGATAGACCATGCCACGGATATCTTTGAGTTTCTAATCTTTACTGGACATGTGGTTAGCAAGTGAGTGGCATCTTCGTTTCCCCTCATTTTCCCCTTTTTGGCAACAACAGCAGCGCGGACAGGAACGTTAATGCGCGCTCCCCTCACCTTTCCATGGTTCTCAGTCCCATTTTCATATGACAGTGGCTAACGAGGAAGGAGGAGGGGGCTGGAGGATATCGACAATCAACAAAAGAGCACGTTTTCTTGTTGTCCTTCCTATATTCTCCATGGCCAACTCTAAAAGGCAATGGCTTCACGATGTGTATTGTGATAGCG
Organism: Dissophora ornata; assembly: GCA_025201705.1. NCBI lineage: Eukaryota > Fungi > Mortierellomycota > Mortierellomycetes > Mortierellales > Mortierellaceae > Dissophora > Dissophora ornata. Next base: position 3,063 of record MU617251.1, read on the forward strand.
CCTCTTCTCTACAGAATTCCAGTATCCTGCGCAACCCTGCCTCGGTCCTTCCCTCCGATTGCCTGCCCTGCGTCTCAATGCAATGCGACGCCGTGGAAACAAGGTTGTACATGTACCCCGCACCTCTTGTCTCTCGTGCCGATTTACTCTTTTGCTTCGATCGGGTTGTTCCAGGGCAAAGGTTGTTGATTCCGGATTGCTGGTAGAGCGAGATCGCCCTTCCTTCCCTCCCCACCGGGAATAGCCAACCAATAACAGCTCTTGTCTGTGATAATAGTGGCTGCTAAAGTTGTGTGCGATGTAATCCTTGAGTGATTTTCAGAGATAGGGGAGCCCGTCCTGATTGGATGGATCATACGCGGAGTCACAGGGCAGTGGTTACCCATGTCCTCCCCCCTCGCCGCCACTTTTTCTGCAATCGCCGTGCAGAAGAAGAAGCCCTTTACCACAAAAGTGCGTCTTTGCTCTCACCTCACGCGTGGTCTCTCCCATCATCTCGCGTCGGATCCAGTGAGCCGAACCTTTTGATGCATATTTCCCCGCTTATGTCGGGTGGTTTCCATGCGGCTACCCTATCTTAGATCTAGGGTGCGGTAGCAAGTACGTGACTTCTCCATGAAAGCGATCAAGTGAACCAATCTGGAGATGTAGCATGCAACATAGTGTGTCATATATAATGTTGTAGAGGATTTGTTCCTCATATCTAAAGCGCGTCTAAACTAGCCCTCGCTCTACTACACTACAGCTTGACTTCGCCATGCTTCTTAAGCAAGGGCCGGATGTGCTCCTCGTAGCCCTCACAGACCTCCCTCCTGTTCAGAGGTTCCGTCTGGGCCTTATCCCACAATCGCTTGTACGCATCTCCATCACTGGCACCCAAGGCCGAGTCCAGCAAAAAGTCTGGGTGATCAAACGCATCCACAAGTCCCACTGCATCATCTGCCAGACTAGCGACCAGGGCCTTGACCTGAGCCCTAAGGGACTGACACTGTGCTGGCGAGAAATACGCATCCTCCGAGAAATCTGCCAGGTTGGTCTGAATAGTGTGCAGGGCATGCAAGTTTGCCAATTTGTTGAGGACCTTGATCGTTTCGGGTTTAGCGCGTCGGTCCTCATCCGCTTCGGGATCTTGGGCGTCACGGATGGCCTGAATGAACCAGAGGACGATCACATATTGTGCATGGGCGTGCGAAACTCTGTAGCACTCGATGTTGTGGTCAGACCAGGTCATACCAGTCGTCGACTCCAATCCACCGCCAGCCTCAACGGCATCGCTCAACTCCAAGGTGAGGCGTGCGCAGCGGTGCTCGAAAGCCGCAAGCTGGATCTCAGGGTTGAGCCAGTCCTCGGGTTTGGTTACAGAGCAGGATGAGCGCGTGAACTGGTTGCGGTTGAGAGTCAACAACACGTACTTTGAGAATGGCGTAACCTTCTCTGGGTCCGTCCTGGCAGTCTTGATCTCCTTCAACAGGTATCTTGCCATCTGCTGCGTGAGCACGTAGTTATCACCTTCATAGGTGTTGGATGGCACAATGTGCGCAAAGATGTGTGAGAGGCCGGTAAAGATCGAGAAGCCATGGCCACCCATCATCTTGCGGCACTCCTCCGCGGCGGCTGCTCCGATAGTGGTGCAGTAGGATTTCAGTGCGGAAGACATGGCATGGACCTCGGCCAGGGCGCTGATTTGGCCTTTGGAGAGACCTGTCATCAGATTGATATACATCATCATCATGACCGATCCTGCAGCAAAGAGCGCGTAGGCTTGAGCGATCATGGGGAAGAGGCGGTTTTGGACCATGGGGTAATTGATCACCTGGGTCTCCAGACCGGGGTTCAGGTCAGCGTCGTTCCGCTGCGTAGGGTTGTTGAACTGACGGCGGACAGTGAGGTACCGCGTCGCAACGGTTGTAGAACGGGAGGTGAACAGGCCCATCTGTCGAATAAGGACTGATCTCAGAAGGACCATGGATCCATATGAGAGCTGTCGTTGTGTAAGCAAGACGAAATTGTTAGAGATATGCTGTATTTGAAGTGAAGACGACTCTTCCACATGATCGAAGACTTCTTGCATGTACCTTATCGTGAGGCGGCTTGGTGTAGACACCATCCCTCGAGACCTTGGAGAAGCGCATCAGCATATTCTCACGCGGGATGCGGTACTTGTTAAAGCGAGCGACTATGAAGTATTAAGCATACGATACATATAGCGTCAGCTTTCAACTTCAGATATTTCTACGCACTCATTGAGGAGTACGAGACTTACATCCATTCTCCATCTTGCTGAATCCACCATACGCCTTGGGGCCAATATCGCCAACCTCGATTCCAGGGAAGGGCTTATGATCCTCAAGGGATCGAATTGGGACCACAAAGACATGAGCGCCATAGTCCTTGCCATCGATGATCATCTTGGCTTGAACGACAGCATGTGTGCACATTGTGCCAAGTCCTCCGATCCACCACTTTGTAGCCGTGAACGATGTGCTGTTAATCTCCCATTCGTCCTTGTCTTTGATAAAAGTAGCAGTGGTCTCAAGGCCAGACAAGTTCGAGCCATGTCCGAGTTCTGTCTGGGCATAACATCCGATGATCTGGTATTTCTCGGCAGCCGGGATCCATTTCTCGATCTGCTCGTCGGATCCCTGCGAGTTAATAACAGGAATGAACGCTAGATACAATAAATACTGATCTGATTAGAATGGTGTTCTGCCATGTCCCAGTGATGGGAAACCATATGCAAGCTGTGTTGTTTCTGTTACCTCCGTTGTGGAGGAGGATCTAGATACGATTCATAGGAAAGCAACAATGCGTTAGTCCTTGGCTCAACTCTACTTCTCCACAAAAGAAATTGATTTTTCTCTAAACCAAACATACAGGAAGGGAGTCGTCGACAGCTTCAACCAGGGTGGCAAAGTCCAGGTCGTTTAATTCATGCTCCATTTTGATCTCTGCCAAGCGAGCCGACATGGCAACACCCCGTTTGACAGCCTCGGTATGGTTCAGCCAGGGCCTATCCAGCACAGCATATATCCAAAAGTGCTCGGTTAGCAAAACGAGAAAGAAAAATCTATTAAAGTGCACAACAGGCCTCCAAGAGACACTTTTGGCATGGGGCACGCGTTACCAGTCATCCCTGCTGAAGATTGGTTCACGGGCAACAAGGTCAATGATGTATCGGCGTTGTTCGACATTGGAGGGACCACCATAGAGATAGTTGGTCATGTCTTCGACATCAAAGCTGGTCTTTGTCCTGGCTTGCGCCAAGTCTTTCTTGTTCTGGGATATTTCTGCCATTGTTTATGTTCGACCAACAAAACAAAAAAAGGGTTAACACGCAAAGAAGAAAAGTAGATGAAGTGAACCGAGTGTAGGAATGAGAAAGAAATGAAATGAACAGCAAGATGGGAATCTCGGCTTGGGGTCCTTTTATTTGTGTTCCCCAAGTCTCGGCTGCCTCGCCCACCCACTTGTTCGGGCGCACAGGTGTTGAGTTCACAGGTGTTGCATATGTCCTCCCCCAAACAGAGATGTTTTTTGCGCTTCCATCTCGGCTGGCTGGGGTGGTGGTGAATAGAGCGATCAAGGTGGAAGTGAACATCAACAACCCCACTGAACAGATCAGTCTTTTGTGGAGCACAAATACTAACGCCTATTCGGCTGTTCTTCCAGGGCAGCTGCTCTCCATTCTACGCTACTCCCAATTGCAGTGGGACTTTTGAACCACGGTGTTTTTTGTTTTTTGTTTATTTGTTTGGTTACATCTCGAGGACCAAGCCGAGCACATATTCGACTGATCCTCTGGTGCATCCTTTCCGCGCGTCGTAAAGACCACTTTGCCCCAAGTAAAGCAGGGTCGGTCCAGTAGAAAACATCCTGCTGTCGATATTTGTAGAGTCGTCAGCCGCGAAAACATCGTTTGTGATCTTTTTCACGAGCAACTGCTGCATAGAGGCCCTCTGGCACTTCGGCTCCTGTTCTCTTGGATTGAACCTCGCAACAAAGTCTAGGAGGCCCTAGACTTTCACCCTCCTCCCTCCCCCCACGCGCGTCGCACGGTGCGGTGACTGCTCAGCGCATCAATGGACCGTGGCTTGTAACCATGAGCTCCTCTCCTTTTTGGTGTGGGATCGTGTTCACATCAACCACGCCTCATCGCCACTGCCTCATCAACTTTAGAAGGACAATCCGCCACCGAAGGGAGAACTCGACAACACAGGGGAGAAGAAGAAAAAAAAAGAGGTTCCAGGATTTACAATGGCAGACTTCGACGTAGACCGCTTTTTGGAAATAGAGGCATCTGCGATTCAAAAGGATGCCGAGGTTGAGCGTATCATGGCCTGCTTCAAGCTGGATCCATATGATATCCTGGAACTGGACGTGGGATGTGTAGAGAAGGACATCAAGGTGGCATACCGTAAGAAATCGTAAGTCCAACTCACTTTGCAGGCAACCTTTTGCCTTAGGGCAGTTTAAATCGACAGTGATATTTTTTATTCAGCACCAAACTATGAACTGACGCCGTTAAACCCAACCCATACCTCATCTTTTGTGTATAGACTAATGATCCATCCAGACAAAGTGACGCACGCGAAAGCAGTGGATGCCTTCAATCTTTTGAAAAAAGCAGAGACAGATCTCATGGATCCCGCTAAACGATCGTTTTTGAACAGCATTATCGAGGAGGCCAAGTTTGAGGTCAAAAAGGCACAACCCTTGAACATGGCGCCCACGGATCCCTTCTTTACTTCGCCTGTATACAAATCACTGGTCAAGCAAAAGACAAAGGACTTGTTGATAGACGTCGAACTGCGAAAGCGGAAACTGATGAAGAAGGAGATGGAAGCCGAGGGTGAGGTTGCTCGCAAGCAGGATGAGGCAATGTCTGAGCGGAAACGGAAACAAGAGGCACAGAAGGTCTGGGAGGATTCAAGAGATGACCGTGTTCAGGGCTGGAGAAACTTCCAGGCGGGCAAGACCTCGGGCGGGAAGATGAAGAAGAAGAAACCATCGACGTTCAGGCCTCCAAAGGCTGTTGCAGAGGATGCGACGCCGTATAGCAAGCGGCCGACGACTTCTTCGGCCTCGGAAGGCTTTTAGACTGGCCTTGCCATGTAACATAGTCGTAATAGTGTAATAAACGAGTGGGCCACGGAGGATTTACCCCCCCGGTGTATCGATAGGCCGATGTTGTTTGGCGTCGGTCTGGAGGTGACTGTCCAATCCCACAACAATGGAGAGGGCCTTCATCCTACCACACTACTACACACTCCTTTCTGATGCACACCCCCCCCTCTGACGCTCAAAAGGCCCGCACCCGCAAGATCTCTCACCCCCCAAAGACCGTATTCTCCACTCGACCCCTTCTTCTTGATATTTACCAAAGCCATTGAAAGCCCCTTTTCCACGAAAGGAGGTAGTTTCGAACAATAGGTAATATGAGAAATAAATAGATGCAAAGACATACCACAGAAGAGGAGCTCTGTCTGTCTTATTCTGCTCTCCTGTTATTCCCTTCTCTCGTCGTTGTTTCTTGACAATTACCCATTGAACCATCAAGCCTACGTCGAGTCGACAGAGTTCCAAAAACACCTTGACAATTGCTTTTTTTTTACAATACCCCATTTCCCAATTATTTTTTTTGTACATTTACCACTCAAGCATGAAGGGTTATCTGACGGTTGTGCTGGCGATCACTCTTGTGGCTAGAATACCGACGATTGTCGCCGTCCATCAACCTCAAGATCAAAGCGTCTTGGGATCAGGGACAAGTGCTGGAGCCATCCCTGATATCTTCGATCCAATGGGTCTCGATTGTCGAGAACAGTTCCGTGCTGAGGTGTCCGAGCAGGTCCCAAAGATCCCGGAGGCTCTCAGAGATCAGGACACTGTATTTGGCAAAGACCATAGCAATGACAGTGATCCCGAGATGAGGTCGTTTTCGCAGTCGTCTCAAGACTCGATCCTGCAACCAATTAGTACAGATCCACCCCTTTCGATCTTTCAACAGCGCGCGCACGTTGTACAGCCGATGCGTATCCGACCCAGAGACAGAACAAAGCCTCTGGCGACCAACAAGTTCTATGGAAACCTTATGAATGGCGACTCGCATGCCCCAATTTGGACACATCCGTACGGTCTGCGATGGGATAGCAATAGCCCTTCTGCACAAGGGCTCGGTATCTCGCATATCGATGATAACATGAAAGCCTTTGGACCCAGTGATTCAGGAAGCTCGAAATACTACATTAACCCGTTCTTGGTCAGCATGGGTCTCTCTGCTACCGAATTTGATGCACAGCACCAAATGACCGTTGGTGACTTTGGCGAGTTTGGTTGTACGATGGAACTCTCGCCGGTGAGCGAGGCGGGTAACGCTGACAGCCCTAGGGCATATATTCGGGTGCCAATCGTGAGGGGTATGGCTTTCATCACGGGCATGTACAAGGGTCTAACGCCAAAGATCTTTTCCAATATCCTGGTCCGAACCTTGACGCGCGACCCTCGACCAATGTCGGGTGGATGGGTCAAGTACAGGTTCTTGATTGAGGACGGCATCACTTGGTTGCTGTATGCAAAGTCCGACCAAGGTGCCACGCTTGCGCTAGTGATGAGAGATCAGGCGCATACTGAAGCTACCTCTGGCAAGTTCACGGGTGTGATACAGATCGCGAAACTGCCAGTGGGGAATGAAGCTCAAGCCGAGAGTATCTATGATGCGGCTGTTGGCGTCTACGCGACATCGGGTCAGCTCGTCGTGCAAAAGCGTTATGTTAGCAGGTAAACGAGATACGTTATTATGGTTGCTATTGACTTTGTAAGGTCGTGTGTTTTTCAATATGCTGATGATCCAGCGTACATTTGGGGGGGCGTAATAGCAATGTGGGCGCATACGAGATCAAGTGGAAGTTGGCTGGCAACACCAAGCAGCAGTTCATCCATTTCACACTGCCACATCACCGTGATGTCCTCACTGACATTTGCAAGCCCACCACGATTGTGCTCCCCTCGACTACCAAGGGAAAGATGGTCGCCTATGTTGGATCAAGCTGGCATCTTTATGAACCTGAGCGACTTTCGGCCGGATTTTTGCCTGATGGATGGGAGGGCATTGTGACGGAGGATAAGAAGAATATGATCCGAAAACAAGCCGAACTCGATGCTGATATGGATTTTGATCAACAAACCAATCTCGACTCGATGTACTTTGCAGGCAAGGGCCTTGCCAAGTTTGCTTTACTTTCTCTTGTCGTGACTGATGTGCTGAAGGACAATGGAGCGCTGAAGGCAAAGTGTATTGACAAGCTGAAGAGTTCGTTTGAGCGGTTTATGGAGAACAGACAGATGTTCCCATTGGTCTATGACACGACGTGGAAGGGATTGGTCAGTGTCCAAGGGTTGGACAATGGCGCTCTTTCTGACTTTGGCAATACCTGGTACAAGTAAGTGTCACGCGTCTCTGCTTCCTTGACGAAACCTGAAAATGTGTACAGCATCGACATGTCGCAGGTTGATTATGTTACTGACCAAGTTATATCATGCTATAGTGATCACCACTACCACTATGGCTACTTTGTGCACACTGCTGCCATTATCCGGCACTTGGATCCCACGTGGAGGGCTGACGATATCTCCTCGTTCGTCAACAGTCTTATCCGCGACGTGGCCAACCCATCGTCCAATGACCCACACTTTCCCGTGTTTCGTTCCTTTGACTGGTTCATGGGCCACTCGTGGTCCCAGGGGATCTTTATCTCTCTCGATGGCAAGGATGAAGAGTCAACGTCGGAGGACATCAACCTCTACTATGCCATGTCTCTGTGGGGCAGGGTCAATAACAACCCTGGGATGGATCAACTTGGCCAATTGATGCTAACAATTGCACGACGCAGCATCCAGTCCTACTTTTTGTTGGAGAGCGACAACACGAACCAACCAAAGGCGTTTATCGGAAACAAGGTGACGGGCATCTTGTTCGAGAACAAGGTCGACCACGCGACATACTTTTCTCCGCGCATTGGTAGGTGGAGCATGACGGCTGATTTGAAAGTATTGCTGTTGTTGTTATTGTTTCTTTGCCGCCACTAAATTGTCGCTCCTTTGCGTGTAGAATGTATCCAAGGTATTCAGATGATCCCTGCCACGCCTGCGCTGCCACTGGTCCGTCGACGCGAGTTTGTGCAACAAGAGTGGACCAGTCTGTTAGAGTCGCGGGTGGGGGAGATCCAAGATGGATGGAAGTCTATTCTGATGATGAACTACGCAATGTTGGATAAGGAAGGAGCCTGGCAATACTTTGCTGCAGACAATGGTAGCCCGGTTCCGCTGGACGATGGCATGACAAAGACGTGGGCCCTTTTCTACGTTGCCTCGATGCAGTCATAGAAACAACGTTGTCCCCCATTATTATTTTTTATTTTTGTGAAAAGTTTTCGCTTGCACGCCTTATTAGTCGGTTCGTTCGACCTTGTGTGTTTTCTTTCTTCGCGACACGTTTGGAATAAAAAAAAGATGCCTCAATTCAAATTGCACACAGCCAAAGCCAAGCAGCACATGTGTCACAGTAACAGGCATATACGCCAAAGACGAAGGAGTTGTTTTTGCTATTGTTTTTATTATCGGTATGCATGACTACAGGACTACAGGTGCGGCGAAACAACGGGACAAACCTAGACGATTCATATTGAAACAAAGCCAGAACTGGGTTAGATATCAATTGGATCGTTGACTGGACGCGAGATCTGAATGATCTTTTTTTTTTGTTCTCTCATTTCCATTCCGCAAAAAAAGCATCGCTTTTGTGAGGGCGGTTTTGTTATGATCAGATATATAGGCAATAAGTGTTTGTCCGCATCAAGTGCTCGGAACAGGTCTGTAAAATTTGCTTCATCATATAAGGTGGGATTATGGATAGGGGAGAACAGAGACATCAAGGGAAGAGGAAGAGGGAGGGAGTTGGATGGTTACCTTGTGCAGCGTGGAGAGGTGAAGAGATCAGTTTTGTTGTTGTCAACAGAAGCCTCGTTTTTATACGAGAATTTTTTTTTTCTGCCGTGGTCGCGAGTGTGTGGCTTGAGGCAAGGGCGGCAAAACGCGATGCGTGGTCATGTGATTGGCTGATTAGCTAGTCTCTGAACCCCACATAACCGCATGCTTCGTTCTTTTCTCTTCCACGCACCCATTCCTCTCTAGAAAAAAAAAAGAAAAAAGATCATCCTTCATCTTTGACCGATGGAATACTCTTCTTGTTCTTCTGCACCAACAACTGCGCTTCCCACTAACACCACCGCTTCTACAACTGCAGCAACCGCCACTCCTATCCTCAGCATAGAAGCTTCAACCCCTCATCACTCCTTCCCCATTTGAGTCATCTCTGTCCACAATAAGCGTATTCTTTGCTTTTTATTTCCTCAACAGTTTTTTTTTCTCCTCAAATTTGGCGAGTGATATGAGCACAGCAAAGCCTGGCTTGACAGTTCCATCATACACTCCTCCAGACTCTACCCCCAAAACCGCCCCTCGCTCTCGAAAGCAACGCTCCGGAAATAGCAGCAACAGCAACCATCCGAAAAAGCTGGAAAAAAGTCCGTCTTTCAACAGCAACTTGAACAATGGCGTGAACAACAACCCTATCGCTGGCACTAGTACTGGTGCCAGTACCAGTGTGAACAACAACAGTGCCAATAGCAACACCAACACCAACAACACCAACAACAACAACAACAACAACAACAACAACGGGAACAGTGTCGGCAACCAGCGCGGAGGGAACAGCAACGGCAGGAACAACAGCGGCGGTCGTCGTGACAACCCTGTAGCCTCAGAGAATGACTCAGAGTCGAGTACGGTAACTGCCTCCACAACCACAACTACAACAACCTCGACCACAAAGACCGCGACTGAGCGTTCTCGAGGCTACCTCGCCAACCGACCTTCTTCCAACCGTCTCGACCAGGACTCGTCTTCCTCGAGTCGAAGGGACCACGGCTCTGGGCGACCGCCTGGATCCGGAGGCCGTCTCTTTGATCCCAAGAAGGATCCTGTCCCAGTTGCGCCCCCTGCCTCGACACCAAAGCAGCAGTCGCAAGGGCGCTCGTCTGGCCCAGGTGACACTCGGAACCTTAATTCGAGTTCCCGCAAACGATCAAGCGGTTCTGGCGGTAGTGGCCAGCAAAATCCGCGATTGTATGATCCTAATCAGGCGCAGCCGCAGTCAGTGCGTCACATCGACAATAGTGGTGCCTCCCCAGCAGCCGCAGTCTCTAAACAGAGTTTGGTGGCTACATCGGCATCTAATGCGACGACTACGCCTTCAAAATCATCATCGAGCTCAAATCTAGCTTCGCCCATGGACGGGCTGGTCAAGTTGACAAAGGAGATTCAGCAGCTGGAGAAGAAGGTGATGGAAAGACCGAGTCGCAGGACGCTGGATAGCGACCAAGACGATATTGAGAGCAGCAGCTCCCGACAGAGCGGAAGTTTGACCTGGAATCGACGTATTGACAACTCCAAAAGGTACAGTCGTGCGCTAGAAAGAATCATCCCTTTGTTTTTTTTTACACACACACGGGCAGAGAGATATCGACATGTTGGGGGAAATGACTCAACGCATAAAAAAAAAAAAAGGAATGATACACAGGGTGCGGGAATCAGTATCAGCTGGTAATTTCGATGGCGCTTTGTGGAACTAGAACAAATGGCCGCAGTACTGCATTTGTCTTTTCCCCGTGAGCTTTGACCAATTCGAAAAGAGAAATCAAACTAAAAGTCGACTGCAGAATCGCAGAATCGGTAGTACAGGACTAACTGTTGGGCGCGTGGGGTGGATATTAATGCGCGTTCTGCATGAAAAAGGGAACTAGTGCCACGAACATTGCCCCCGTACTAATCATGCAAACAACATATGCTATGTTACATCCTTTTGATGTCATTCTAGGCTCGCGACAAAATACCTCAAGCTGATGCAGCTCGATTTCAAGTCGTCGCTCAAGCACGACATCGATACCCGATGCTGGAAGCTTGCCATCTACCCGTTAATCGAGACCTTCCGAGCTGCCCTCCGAAACTCGGAACACGTCACCGACCCCGGTAGCGGTGGCCAGTCCTTTTCAGAGTCCGACGAAGACCACATGGATAACATTCGACACTACTTTGCAGAGTTCATAGGATTTGCACAAGAGTTTTACGACACCTTGAAGACGACGCTGCAAAAGTTGGAGGCCAAGCACGGCACGCCTAACAGTGGTGGCGTCGCTCCGTCCCGAACGCTGCACATTCCTCGCTGGCATCGTTGTATCGGTATTTTGGGCGATCTTGCCCGATATCGATGGTTGCACAAGTTGGTGGATGATGGTGATGATATGTCACCCCCCACGGACTGGTTGGTCGTTGCAAGACGGTTATACCGAGAAGCAATCGACCTTGGACCTGGAAACGGCAAGATGTACAACCAGCTGGCTCTCCTGTCTGGCGGCCGTGGATTAGAGTCTCTGTACTATTACAGCAAAAGGTATGTTTCGAATAAACTTGTGGGTAGGATACGCGTTCTGTTTTCTGTAGCTCGGTCTGACTGACCGTACCTTTATATTATCTCTTTTCCATCTTTGGACATACTATTCTAGCTTGACGGTCAGATCGTCATTCATGAATGCACGCGACACATTGACGTCGTTCTTTGCTGCGAACGAGCAGATCAGAAGCCTCCAGGCTCTATCGCTCTTGAAACAGAAGCCCTCCAAGGTCCGACAGGCTAACGGGGCGCTGGAGGATTCGACACTCAAGGACTGTGAGGGTTCATTCCTGTTACTCCATGCAATGTTATTTGAAAAGATCAATCTTGATCATTTCGAGAAGCGACTCAAGAATTTCTCGAAGCAACTCAAATTCCTTCACGCTCCACACGGCAGCAATATGGATGACCAGGACTTGCAACAGCTGCAACAGCAGCTGGCGGGACCAGAACGATGGGATGGATTTTACTTCATGTTGGCGGTGATCAACATTGCTGGTGTGTACGAGTACAACTGGAGTAGCTCCGTGATCGCGAAATCCAATACTGCTTTTGGTTCCCTCACCGACCATCTCGTCACCGTCGCCACACTTCCATACTCTTCAAGGCTACTCCTCTCGACCATGGAACAATCTATGCAACGATACATGGCCAGTGTTGGTCAGTTCAGCCAGAAGGTTTTGTCGTCGTCGTTGGAGGAACAGCAAGGGTGGTTGGTGTATTGTCATGTGGTCTTGGTATGGATGGCAAGTCGACCATTTGGATCGAGCAAAGGCCATAGAGACATGACTGCAAATTGGCAGATGATGGTGGATGAGACGGCGCTGCCGACATTCTGGACAACGTTGGTGGAGTTTATGAACTGGCACTGGAATCGGATGACGCCCTTTGATCAGTCGGATATGCTCTCGGCTTTCTCGGAAGAGATGGTAGAGACTACGGCAACGGAGCTCGACAACCAGGAGCAGCAGACACCGGAGAAAACGGTGTACAAGTTGTCGCTCCCTCCATTGGGCCATGAATGGGAACTGAGAGGACTTGCCTGGCTCCCGACGTCACGATTTGGAAGCCGGATGTTCAAAGGATCGCAGCCGGCTTTGGATGATGCAGAGTTGAAGGGCGACAGTCTTTGGAAACAAGAGTCACTCAAGGCTGAGCATTTGTCGAAGCGACTTGTGGAGCTGAGTCTTATTGCCGCAATGGTAAGGTTCATTGTTTAGTGACTTTTTTCCTTTATTATTATTCTGGCGATTTCAATATTTCTAAACTCCTCTTCCTCATTCCTGGTTTTTATTTTACTACGTATAGCATATGGAAATTATTGCGTTTGATTTCTGTGAGAACGCGTTCAAGATCAGCGACGAATATGCAGCTCATCTGGAACATCTTGCCACGCAACCCCAACACAGCAGCAACAGCAACAACCCCAACAAGTATTTCTTTAATACTACTACCAGCACAGAAGAATACTCGACGGACGACAACTTCATGTCCTCGTCGCACGCCAGTATTAGTCAAGACTCTGGGTTGGAAGAGGACGAGGCAACATTGTTCTCGTCTGATGGCGGACTGGATTGTTACTCGACTGCAGAGATTATGGAGTTAAAGTCGAAGCGGGATCAACTGAAATCGTTATTGAACGAGTCTGCGGCAGCGAATGCGAATAGTCGGCAAAAGGTGGTGTCGTTGGGATCTCTGCAGTGGGATTATCGGACCAGACAACCGTCGTCGCCTCTGGGAGGCAGTGGCGCGTATGGAGGAAATGGATATGGTCGAAATACCAAGGGTGGTGGAGGTGGAAGTGGAGGACGATATAATAAGATGGATCGACGGAGCCAAGCTTCTGGTTCATCTTCTCATCACCGTGCGGGAGCTCTAGTCACCGACAATTCGACGCTCGTGATCGATACCAACTGTCTTGTTGCGGACTGGACACTTGTCCAGCGCCTCGTCTCTGCAGATCGTTGGACTGTGATCATCCCCTTGGCCGTGATTACAGAGTTGGATGGATTGAAGAACAATCCTGCACCGTTGGGTCCTGCGGCGGCGGGGGCGTTGACTTATTTGGAAGGATGTTTGGCGATGCGACCCAAGCCGCGTCGATTGAAGATTCAGACGAGTAGGGGCAATTATTTGAACGATCTGAGTTTCCGAGTCGAGTCGTTTAATTACGAGAAACAGATGCCTTCACAGCAACACTCGTATCACAAGAGAGTATCCTCAGGAGGAGGAGGAGGGTATGATGAGAAGGATGAGGAGGATTACGATGGTGACGAGGAGATTATGCGGAATCATAATGTGGATGATTTCATTCTAGGATTGTGCCTCTGGCATCAGGAGAATGGATCGACATTGATGACGATGAGTTCGCAGACTGGGGAGGCGGGCAGTAGTAATAACAGCAAGGGAGGGATCTATTTGGTGACGGATGATCGTAACCTACGCGTAAAAGCTCGAGCCAGGAGTGTTGAGGTTCTTGGAAAGGATGATATTGGCTGGATGACCAGTCAACGATGAACAGAGACTTTTCGTTTCTTTTCTCTCTTTCTCGCTCTCTCTTTCTCTCTCTCTCTTTCTCTCTCTTTCTCTCTCTCTCTCTTTCTCTTTCTCTCTTTCTCTTTCTCTTTCTCTCTTTCTCTTTCTCTCTTTCTCTTTCTCTCTCTCTTTCCCCTTTGAGTTCTACGAAAATCCCGAGAATGTTATGCAAGGATTGTTTTTGACAGAATGAACACTTTTAGTACATATACACAATAAATCAATGAAAAAAAATAAAATGAATGGCTGTGCCACATGTAAGCTGCGCATTGCTGCAATATATATTTTTATATATTTTATAATATTAATTAAATCAATTGCGCACGTCTCCAACCACTTTCCTAATTCACCAAGAACCTGCTCCGATCCAAAGTCTCGAATCCCAAGACGCCAAAAGGAGCAGAACCCGCGATTTTCCCCATCTCTGCATCTGTCAACTGCTCAGGTGCAGGTCGCATCACCATGGCGGTTGCAGAGTTGGCCAGCAGGCTCATCTTGTTCAAGGCGGCACCGGACTTTGGGGGCACGCCTTCCTTTTGGAATGAGAATTGTGTCCGTTTGAAGACTTGATCCTGCTCGAGGTTGTGGAAGTTGTATCGGGAGGGTTTATGCGCCTCCGAGGGGGTTGGTCGTGGGGGGTACCGGAAGCTGTAAAAGTCCATGGCGAATGATCCTTTTTTTTTT
>MU617252.1:0-17760 GCA_025201705.1 Dissophora ornata
ACAAAGAAAGAAAGAAAGAAAAAGGAACATTTGTGCTCTCGATCTTGCTTTCATTCGTGTTGTATAGTATTTTGTCAAGTCGAGCACATAATGCTGGAATAGACAAAGAAAAATAAAAAATGTAGCCTCTCTCTCTCCCCAATAGTTTATTTGGAGCAACCAACCACTACCACCCACCGTCTGTATTTTTTTTTTTCAAGGAGGTAATGTCAACGACCGCAATTGCTGCACAATACCAAGGGCTCTGTCGTTGGTGGTGCATGCATGTATCTCTTGAAGCCGAGTGAGCAGACATTTCTGCGCCCCTTGCCCTTCACCAAGTCTACGCTCTTGTCGCCGCGACTCGAGACGACGTTCAAGAATAGCCTCCAGCTCCTTGGACTTGGTCTTTGCTCTGGCGATCAGCGAGAGCGGGAGTTTGGCCATTCGCGCAACATTGAGCCTAGGCAGAGAGACACACACGTCCATGTAAATTAAAATGAAAACAAACAACCGCACAGACCATGCTCTACATGTTCCCTAAACCACAATCGTCATGAAATAACTCACCCATAGCTCTTGAGTGACACTCCTGGAACAAGTTTGTATAAAAACACAATATCCATGTCCTCGAGCGTCGTATTCGCCGTACTCCCTGGTTCTTCCATTGCCAGATCCACCTCTTTCGCTACAATGGCGCCAGACCCTGACCCACTCGATGACGCCATGAACCCCATATGATAGTTCCTGACAGTGTCCTCCGGGTACTCCTTGGCGACATCAGCAAGCGAAGGGTAATGTGTCACGAACAAGGTGGTGGCACCGATATGGCTCACGACGTACTTTAGCACCGCATACGCGATTGCCACACCGTCTAACGTCGATGTCCCCCGCCCGAGTTCGTCAAGAATTACGAGCGATCTAGATGAAGCCATTCTGAGAATATCTGATGTCTCTTGCAACTCGACCATGAACGTACTCTCGTGCCCAAAAATATTATCCGAAGCCCCCATCCTTGTAAAGACGGCATCCAATAGCGAGACCCTTGCAGAATCTGCAGGTAGATAGGATCCAATTTGAGCCATGATGCAAAGAAGGGCCACTTGTCGTATATAGCAACTCTTGCCACCCATGTTAGGACCGGTGAGGATCATCGTTTTTCCCTCGACGCCGCTTGAGGCACATGTTCCGAAATGAACATTGTTCGGCACAAAATTCCCTGACGGTAACATTTGTTCCACCATAGGATGACGCCCATTCGTGATATCAATGGTCGTTCTCGCTGGGGCGGTTCGCGAAAGTGTACTCGGAATTCTGTCCATGCTGCCGCTGTCGTCTTCCGCACGTGCTGTTTGGAGATCACACACTTCATCGTCCACGTACTCAGGTTTGACATAGCCTGGGAGACATGCGACAATAGATAGGGAGAACAGACAATCCAGAACAGCCAGATTCTGTACAACATCCCGAAAAACCTCGTATCTCTCAGAGAATTCTTGCTGAAAGGATGCAAAAGCCTGGTCGCAAGCTAACACGAGCCTCTCTTGATGCTGAGCCTTGGCTTGGATTAACTGGATTGCTTCGGGAGTATGAAATCGCGACACTTGCTTGGTCCTGCAGCCAAAGTTATAAATTTCACCAAGATAAATTTAGCGTGTTTTATCATCAAAGTTGTTCCTCAATTAATAGAAAATTTTCAGCCGTGAGTGGATTACCCGCTGATTTTGATCCACGATTTTGGAATTTTGGCTACATCCTTGTTCTTGACCTCGATCAAATGTTCAATTCCCGACACTGTATTGAATTCAAGTCTCGGTTCCCGCAAGATCTTCCGCACTTCCCCAAGATGGGTCAATAGGTTATCCTCCGTCCGAACAATGTTCTACAATAGTAAATAATAAAAAAAGGGCGCTGATTTAGCACTCCATTTGTTCCAAGAAGTATTCAAGCTCATCAAACTGAACCTACGCGTCGATGTTCAAGGATCTCGGGCCATTTCTCCTCTATGATGTCGTCCTGGAACATTTGCAGCTTGTCGTCCTTGCCGGCGGCTTGCTCGTCCAGACCATCCAAAAAATATTTACAGTCATCTGTAGCATTCGACAGTGAGCCAAGCAGACGCTGCAGCATCGGGCTCTTCAGTCCAAATTCCGGGTGCATTTCTGATTGCTTTCCCACGGGTATGATCCCCGACACTCGCATGAAAGTGCGTAGGATGGAGAGAAATTCCTTCGGTGACGACTACAATAAGCATACGTTCTGTTAATATACCATAAAGTATAGTAGTCCAGGAGTGTTGATACTCGCAAAATATAACTGATATATCATACCTTGCCATAGTGTATACGACAGACCCCTTTCTCCAAATCCATGAGTCCTTTAAGTGTACTCTGGGCACTCTGCAGAAAAATATTATTGCCCGCCAAAGCCAAGATTTCCTCAACAGCGTCCACTCGTTCTTGGAGTGCCTTTCTATCAACCAGGGGCTTGCCGACCCACTTTTTGAGCAGTCTTCTTCCGAATCCCGTAGCAGTATGGTCCAATATGCCAAAGAGGGAGCCTCGTGTTGTCCAGTCAGTTTGGTTACGATAAATCTCGAGGTTGGAGATCGTGTTTCCGTTCAGAAGCATATGAGATCTTGAGGTGAAGCATTCAAAATACTTTGACAGCCGAAACACAGGCGCTAATCCAAAGTCTGATAGATGTGTGATCATGGCTGAAAGCGCAATGATAAGATTCCGAGAGAGGCCCAGGACAGTCTTGAGGAGCGCCTCCATCTGACTTTGCTTCGACAATCTAAATTCGTTGTTCTGATGTGTTTTCTTCAGCTTCTCTTCCTTCAGGCTTGATGTATAGAATTCGGAGACGAGGGTGAAAGCTTTGTCATATTGGGCAAATCCCTCTGTCCGCTCTATCCGAACATCGTCCTGACTGCGACTCACAGATCCCATTCGGCCGTGAGATGATCCTGTGAGATAACTAATAAGTTTCTCTGTCGCCTTACTCAATGGCTCCATAGGCACTATCAGCTCTGTCGGTTGGATATGAAGCAGTCGTGTCTCTAGCTCATTCCTAAAATGCCCGTCCAGGAACTCATCATAGATAATATCTCCGGTCGCAGGCTGCACCGCCAATATTGCAATCTTGACCTTTTCATCCGCCCCACTCCCACCCTGCGGCTGCTCATGGATACACATGAGATACTGGGACGAAGGTCCTTTGCCTACAAAACTGCCTTGGAATTGTTCTTCATCCTGGTCCAAGCTCTCAAGGAACGTGGCTTTTGTATAGAGGTTGGTCAGTTTTCGAGTGAAGGGCGCGCTCTTGTTGTCGCCTGCCGATTTTAAGGCCGCCGTCTCCATTTGTCGGACAACGCCCACTTTGTACCCAGCATGGACCAGTCTAGAAGGCACATGGAGAATGGAGAGACCGTTGGGATAAGAAAGCAAAGTCCGTTCAATCTCCAGAGTGGACCCTGAACAAAGGTAGACCTACCTTCGCACGTGTACATTCAGTCGATGGATTGGTATGCTGGCAGTGTAAAAGTTATGGTCCATAAAGTGTGCGATGCTGAGCTCTCTTGAGGCAATCTAGCCCACCGAATCACGACATGGTATTTTTAAAAATCATTGTCAAGGCAACAAACAACAAGGCGCATTCTCGATCAACGGTATCGTACCTCGGCATCTTCACCAAAGAATCGGAACTTGTATCCAACTTCGATACAAAGAATTGCATCCGGATACTGCTCCTTGATTTCTACAAATTGTTTTTCGAGTGGGGTATAAGGGCTTTTGACAGCTTTCCTTGACGCCGAGACTCGACTTGAGGTTGCTGAAGCTTTGGTTGACGGTTGACCTTGTGCTTTCTCTGGTCGTGGGCGAATCCCACGGTTCCCACCATCAAGCTCCAGTGTATCTTCAGGATCCGGCCCATTCACCGTGTCTTCTTCGTCACTCTCAGAAATGATAAGTCGACGTCGACCTGGAGTAGGTGTCCGCAAGGTTGTGTCGTGAGTTGGCTCTGTTGCGACGCCGCCCAACTTTTTTCTGAATCGATCGCGTCGTTCATCCTTGACTTCTTGCTGGTCTACATCCATGGAATCTAAAATGCCTTGATCTGCTGCCTGATATCCGAACCGCGATAGGCCTCTGCTAGGAAACTTTTTTATCTCGGCCACTGGCTCTGTTGGCTGCTCAGCGTCAATGGACATCTCCATGGATGCATTGAGGGTTGAGGGTTGCGACAATGGTGCATTAGCAACGTGTCGGATCTCGGATGAGAAGTTGGCGGGAAACAGCGATTCCTCTATCGTCTCGCCATGCTCCTTTTCCTTTCCATGGAGAGTGCGCTTCTTCCTCGGCAGCGGGCTTCCTGGCGAAGAGTCGTTGTCTGATGTGTCTTGCAAACCCTTGCGCTTCGAAGCAGAGGATGGGGATGTAAGTTTTGCAGTGGTGTTTGATGGCGGGGCGGTGGCGTCTGTCTTTGGTTTGAAAAAGCTGAGGAGGGTTCTCTGCACCGGTGGGGGTGCGCCCTTGCGGTCGACCATGATTGCGATCAAGCGATGCGTTGTTTGTGAAATCAGACAGGAATGAACACCTCTTGCAAAATAACCTTCCGCGTTTTTTGGTGGCAAACGGAGCAGTCACCCATCAACAGCCACGCGAATATATTCTCCGAGTCAGACGAAGGGTCTGCCCTCTGTTCTCCTTTTACTCCACTCACAACTTGCAGCAATGCCTCTGAACAGACCCACAATCTGCGTCCTCGGATGCGGCACCATGGGCATCGCCATCATCCGTGGCACTCTCGACTCCATTGCCGGATCTGACTCTGTCCAGTCTTCGCCAAAGATCTCAAGCGCCACAGTCGCTGGCTCTTCCGTGAGCGAGCAGGATGATCTGCTTCGTCCAGCGGGCTTTATAGCCTGCGTGAGTCATGAGGATTCGGCGTCCAAGCTAAGAAAGGTTCTGGGGAGCCAGGTCAGAGTCCTCCACGGCTCTGCAGGGAACGTACAAGGAGTGTCAGAGGCTGATGTCATCCTTCTTTGGTGAGTTGCTACATCATTCTTCAATGTGCCTGTATGAGCATCGCACACTTCTTGACATAACTGACATTACAAGTCGGGTGGGGAACCATTTTCATTTAGTACAAAGCCGCAGGTGGCTAAGGCGGTGCTCTCTGCGCCAGGTATCCAAGAAGCATTGACAGGCAAGCTGCTGATCAGCATTTGCGCTGGAGTCACGATCGATCAGCTACAGTCCTGGACCACCCCTTCCACGACTGTCATCCGTGCAATGCCAAACACTCCCTGCAAGGTAAGTTTTTTTTTTTTGAAAAAAAAAAAGGCAAGAAACGTTGCAAGAAACATGACAGTCGTCTTACAGAAGACAGCGCACATTTTATCGCCCCCATTTGTCGTAGATCCGCGAGGGGATGACTGTCATTTCCTGCAGGCCCAACACCGATATCCAGTCCTTGGATTTTACCTCGAAGATCTTTTCAACCCTTGGCCGTTGCAGGATTCTGGACGAGAAGCATCTTGATGCTGTGACAGCTTTGGCTGGAAGTGGACCTGCATTTGCGTGGTAAGTTTGAGAACAGTAGTGTGGATAACATGCAATGATTTAGAAGGCAGCAGCACGGTCACGTCTTACCACTCTGACAACTCCACAACTTTCTCGATATTGGATGACGATAGTGTGATGTTAGAGGCCCTTGCAGATGGCGGAGTGATGATGGGCCTGCCTCGTGATGTCGCGACTGAACTCGCAGCCCAAGGTACCGACATATTGAGAACAACTTGCTACCTGACAAGGATATTGCCATTGTGATACACTCTTTCTGATCTGATCCAGACCTGGCGTAATCTTACTGAACCTTATTTGCTTGCCGATGTAGTTTTGCAAGGCGCAGCTAGAATGGTGCTCACAACAGGCGAACACCCTGCGGCAATAAAGGACTCCGTGACGACACCAGGTGGATGCACAATTGCAGGTCTGTTGACGATGGAAGACGGCAAGATCCGTTCAACTTTGGCAAGGACCATCCAGGAGGCTACGACCGTTGCCTCGACACTGGGACGTGACAAGAAGTAGTAGAAATGATAGGCCACGTGCGAAACTTGTCGACGGGTCTGAGGGCTGTGTTCTATTTGTATCGGGCTGTGTCGCTTTTGTGCAGCGGTGGCGCTGATTTTAGACTTGCATTTAGACCTGCATCTCCTTTCTCTCTCTCTCTTCTCTCTCTTCTCTCTCTTACACGCACCCTCTCCCTCGCTTTCTGTCCTCAATAAACCGTACCTAAATAACGACACTCCTCCACAGTAAATATGATAAAGCCTTTATCGACTCTGACCAAGGAGCAGTTGAAAGACCGTATCCGCGGCTGTCTTTTCGGTGACTACCTGATAACGACTGTATTCCTGGAATCACGGCGCTACTCTGCCTGTACTTGCGAGTGCTGACTTTATCCTTATACCGACTTGTATCCTGAAATGACGCTGGTTATAGGCAATGCTGTTGGAGACGCATACGGGTTGGCGACCGAGTTCATGTCCAAGGGGCACGCTCGCGAACGATATGGCAATGGCCCAATCGAATTTGGCAGTGATGCAGGGTGCGTTTTTTTTTCATTTTTTTTTTTTTTTTGTGCAAGTCAATAGGAACTGGCTCTGACACTGACAAGCATGCATCTCGACTAACTATGCCCTTAGATATCCGGTGTACATTGACTTCCATCGTTCCAAGTGGTCAAGGAACGACTTTACGGATGACACAGATCAAATGCTGCTCATCCTTCAAACACTGCAGCAAACCCAGGATGGACGTCTTCACGCCCCCCTTTTTGCGAAAAGACTGAAAGAATGGAGTATCATTGGCTTCCCTGAGATGCAGACTCCTCCTCGTGGCATAGGCTATACAGTCGGGTCTACTCTCAGTCATCCTGAGTTCCGGTACAATCCCCACAAAGCCGCCTTCGATGTAAATAATTTGCAGCGGTCATGTGAATTTTGGCTCAATGATGCCCCCTGAACGCTCATCACTCAATTTCCTCTCGTGGATTCTGTTTGGCGCGTATCTAGGTCTGGAACGCTAGAGGGCGCAACCTTGCAGCGAACGGTGCCGTAATGCGAACTTCTGTACTCGGCGTTGAATCTTTCTGGGACGAAGCCCGAGTCGTAGAAAACGCTCTGGCTGCAGCCAAAGTAACCCATGCCGATCCACGTTCGATCGTGAGTGCTTTGATTGCCTCAGTCCTGATCTCTCGCCTTCTTCGAGGGGGAGGGCAGAGTGCTGATGAGGACGCCTCGCGCACCTGGAATCCTAAGCTTGAGCAGGAGAGTTACAAGCTGGAACTCCTAGAATATTTGCGACGCGGGTCGGATATGAAGGGTGAACTGACCTCTGATCCAGCATATGAGCCTGAGACAGCCAATGCGACTTTCAAGAATAAGAATGGGAAGGGTATTGCAAACAAGATGGGATTTGCCGCGGGAATCCCAGCACCTTACAGCGCTACCAGCAACTTGAACGGTAAACGCCCCGAAGTCAAGTTGAGAGATGATATTGGGTGGAAGGGCATCGATAACGTTGGTGAGGATGGTGGTATGGAATCTTTGGCTCGATCTGTCGTGGACGACTACAAGTTCCTGCTCCTCGAGACGGATGTTGTACCAGCTACAATCCGCGTCATTAAAGCACAAGGCGCCAACACGGCTAATGATATGGAGGTGAATAACGAAATCCCCACACCAATGCCGCAGCGTGTTCAAGAAAAGTGGACAGATGAATTGGTGGCATCCTGCTTCCCGAAGAACTTGGATGATCTGAAGCTCGGTGATGCTGCTGGCATGGGGTACACATTCAAGTGTATTGGCATCGGTTACTATGCTGCCACAAAGCGAGAAGATCCTGCCCCGACGTCGGATGCCTACAAGGGCCCTGCTGGACTTTTTCGGGGTGTTATGGAACAGGTTACCTTGGAGGCTGGTGATGCTGACACAAATGGGGCTGTTGTGGGATCATTGTTGGGCGCGCGACTTGGTGTGAAGGAAGGCATTCCGAACTCTTGGTGGACAGAACTGAAGCACTTTGAGTGGTTTAGTAGCACAGTCGACGAATATGCGGATAGAGTCATTGCTATGTACGAAGAGCAAGAGCAGCGACGACTCTAAGGGATTATATATAAGTTGGCACAAGGGCACGATTTATTGCCCGAGCAGACACTATTTTTTTTTTTCGATGCAAGGCTCGCGCCTTGATTGTATCAAGTTGTTTGAAGTTGACTCTTTAGCAGTAACTGGATTAACTGCAGTCTTCAGGAAGATATGGAAATAAAATGCTGAAGTGAATCTACGGATGATCTGGGTGATCCAAGGTAATTCTCTGCTCAACATCCGCTCCAGGGTCTATGACAGAGAAATGCGGGGAGGGCTGTCTATCCGACACGCGCTACTCCCCTGACACAGAGTACGCGCACACCATCGCCGTCCTCGTCTTCCCTCGTGATCTTTGCTGAGATGAGAATTTCGACCTATATATTGTCGAGAGAGCAATGTCAGAAGAGTTCGAGACCTGGAGGGATGCAACTCTCTTCTTCGAGGCACATCCACTTACTCCAGCCTTGGTATCCTTGAATTGGGGCGGGAGATAGAAGCATGGCTTCAGTTCACGCCCGCTTCCCGCGGGGACTGGTAGCTCTGCCCCTACAGGAAACCGCAGGGAGCTGTAGACAGGCGCTGGCCAGCTCAGTTTGATGTCACCTAAAACAGGTCATCCCATCATTGAGTCAGTAAAACAAACAGCGGTGGCAGTAGTGTGAGTGAGAGAGAAGAGTGGAAGAGTGGCGAGTATAGCGATGCGATAGAGAAGGAATAAAAGGCTGTCTTCATACCTGGCAGTTCAACGGTGACCTCGAGTATGGATCCATTCGGAGGGATGTCAGTCTTGAGATCTCCTTTAATAAGAAGACAGATCTCACTCAGGGGGTTGATCGTGTTGGTCTCGAAGCTGGCGCTATCGAGATCGAACAGCTGGGCACAGGAGGTCAACAGGGGTCTTGTTAGGGTTCATTCCATTGCGAGAAATGGAGGACACCTTGCATTTTCGTCTAGACACATGTACAAGAGACTGTTGTGGACATACCTTCTCGTTGCCAGGGCAGCTGTCAAGATGAGAGGCGGCGGAGGTAGAAAGGGATAAGGCAGCAACAAAGGCTAGGGACGAAATCAGCTTCATTTTGGATAGAGTACAGGATGAGAATACGAAAATAACGTGTGAGTATGATGTGGGAGATCGAGGCAGTTGAGCAGCCGCAGTGGGGGATAGCAAGGAGAAAAGGAATAAAAGACCGCCGCGGACACAGTGTTTATGTACTGTTGAAGAAAAGAGAGAATTGGACAGCCAGACACCGCCTCTGGCAGACAAAATAAGCTGAAGCAGCCGCGGTTATCCACCTCGGTGGCGTTCAAGTCAACAGACAGTAGGGCGGGTTGCCGGCGTATGGGAATGTGTATGTGCATCAGCACGAACATTGGCACGCGGCACGTCTGGACATAAAAATATAGTAAGGGGGGAGTCGCGCCTCCCGAATCTAGGAGATAGCCGAGTTGTTCGTGCTGAAAGGCATGGCAATTTATTTAGAACGAGCCTTGCTCAGCACTCTAAACAGCTCTTTCTGCTTTTACGCGACGACAACGTGTTGGCAATTGAGGAGTAACACGGAGAAGGGTGACAATATTCGGCCTCGTAGACATGCTGAAGAAAGATGGCTTTAATAAACGCAGAGCTGCGTCAGCTCCTTCTCCTGATTTGCATGTCCGTGGAAATAAGGGCCTGGAAAAGCCTACCCGGCGCGTTGTTGCGTTAACATGATCTCGGATCGGCACCCTGGGTCTTATGTGTACTTCTTGGAGCGAAAGTGGTGCGCTCGGCACAGCGGAATATTGGGGGTTCAAGCCTTCGCGCCTCTCCTACAAAAAAAAAAAAAAGATTTGTCTCCGCCTGTACTGCCGCTTCAAATACTTCAGTACCTATCCAGAGTCAATCCCTTCTGAAGTCCTGGGCAACTAGCAAGGCGCCATGGTGAAGCGCCTGTTAGGACACAGGACCATAAAATCTATCTGGGACCCTCGACAGATCATCACCATGAGTAAGAAAACAGGGATGCCGATTGGAAATGCAAACAACACAATACCATAACCATATAAACTGCATGGATCTACATCTAACGACCGTCTTCCGAGCTTACTGTTTCGCCATCTAATAAAGAAATAAAATATGTGTGAACTTGAGTCTGTCTGTGGTGAGGCTGGAGTGACTTCAAGGGCTAATTGGGTTCGTTCTGTGACCCGAACCCATGTATTCAGGCGGAGTGCCGCAAATGAAGGCTGCCAGAAAATGCATTAGAGAAACCCCGCGGGCAACGCTCCCTTCTGTTTGACTCTTCTTTTTTTTTTCTGACTTGATGATGTTGTGTACACAAGGTTGGCTTGGCATACGGCTTCTGGCCATTCCAAGATTGGCAGGGGCTGCAAACGCTTGTGGATGCCATGGAGAATTCGACGGCGCGCGGGGCCATATGCAGACTTTTGTGTGTCTTTGATCCCCTAAAAAGGAATCTTTCGCTGTGCAAGGCCACGGGAAGTTGAGCACTGGCCAACGAAGAACATTTCTTGCATTGTGGTTGTTTCCGACCCGAGCAGCAACGCAATGAAAAGTGTGAGAACTGCCAGCATCGCCTTTTGCTTCTTTACTGTCTATCTTCCTCCCTCTTCAAATCACACACAGTCTTTCAAAGAATAGCAGCAACCGCTCCACAAAAGCAACTCTGGAGATTGGATCAGATCAACTCCACCACATTGGCGATACCCGATTGCTACGGCCCACCGAAAGGTAAAAGACACATCACCGGCGATAAAGAATCAAGGATTGACAAGTTTTTGAAGCTCACATATTCCAATGCGACTGGGCAGACTACAATAGCCAAGCGTACATAATGGTGCGATATGAGAAGAACGAAGGAAACATCCAAATCGCGTGGGGCCATGATGAAGTGCAATCTGGATATTTTTTGTCAATCGCGGACGGCCGTCTGATGTGGGAGCATGAGGCAGGCGAAGATGTCAATGGAATTTGCGAAAAAGTATCCATGGATGGCGGAGGCTCCTACTTTCATATGAACTCGTATCGTTTTGGTGGATTTGGACACAAGGTGTCTGAAAAGACCATTTTTGTCTTCATGAGGCGATATGGCATTGACCCTGCCAAGATCGACGTCAGTTAGAGTTTCCGGTAGACTGATTCTTCCACCGACTTAATAAAAGAAATGAGTTGGCCATGGCTTTAGGACGAACATCATTTTTATATCCGCTAGCACAGTCGATTCACGGTTGATTGAGCAAGAGCTGGAACTGACTGCAAAAAAACCCCTCGTCGGCCCGAAACCCTAACGTCAATCTTCAAATGGCTATGGCTACCGTTCATTCGTGTATGGAGACGTCCTAGGCGCGTTTAGATCCAAAGTATATCGTGCGGCGAAAAGCAAGAATCAAGCCCAAGATCGGGGAGTCCATCGACAATCCAAGTGCCATTTACACCCATCGTGCGCCGCCGTGTTGTGCCGCCAAAGGAGTACCATCCTCTTCTTCCCGCAGGATACGCGCCCTAGCGAACTCGAGGAACGCGCCCACCCGGCCTGTTACCTCCCATAAAATGACGATGCGAAGATAAAAGATGCTACAGATGCAAGCAAGCCGCACAATTCTCCTGGACATGCTAGATCGTCGACTGGAAACCCCACAACAAGAGCTGCTATCCGAGCGGTGTCGATGAATTTTTGTTCGCAACTGAAAACACGTGACTGGCGGCGACGCTTAGTCCTTTTGAAAGTTGAACGCTCGAAACACAGCGACGACAACAATCACTGAGACGGACCACAACGGCTTTAGAATGAGTAGCCTTTCGTTGCAGGAACAACTGCGCTATGCATTTCCCGGGAGGGCAAAGCAAATTGACCAGATCCTTGCCTTCATGGGGAAGGTGCGCCAGCAAAGGATCGAAGGAACTTTTTTTTGAGCTCAAAAACGATGAATCAACCCCACCAACGCGCTAACACGTATCCTATGTCCCTCCGGAGTAGCCCTGGGCTCCCACACCACCTGCGCTACTCATAAACGGGAACTCATCCTTAGGAAAGACTGCTGTTGTCAAAGCCATCTTGTCCACCATGCTGGGCGATACAAGCCCCAGTAGATATGCGTTCATAGACTGCGTGGAATGCCACACGCCACGACTGATCTTCGAACACGCTATATACCAGTTCCGAAATGCACCCCAACAAACGCCTTTGTCTGCTCCCACACTCCAGAGCGCGGATGAAATTATGAGCGATTTGTCTCAAGGCGGTAACCAAGCTAGAGCGTCTTCCGAAGCCGGAGCAACGGCGGCAAAGCATACAGGAATTGCGGTTGCCACGGATAACGGACCTACAAAGAGGAAAAGGGCGTCAGCTCTTGACGAAGACACTCCATGGGACAAGTGCGAAAATGTCAACGAATTTGTGGAGTGGTGCCGGAAATTCTGCGACCAAGCCCCACATTCTCGCGATGACCCTTCAGGCAAAAAGAACGAGCTCGGACGACGCCAGGAGCAGCAAGAAACGCGGTACCTTGTCCTTGATCGAGCTGAACGGCTCCGAGATACTGCACCAAATCTGATCCCGGTCCTCATGCGACTGCAGGAACTTGTAAGAAGCTGATAGTGTGGTTACGACACTACTTCTCATCCCTCTTACACGCAGCATCACATCGTACATCTTGCTTACGTCCCTCACTCTACACTGCCATAGACAGGCCGCAATATCTGCGTCATCCTGATCACCACAATTGTCTGGGAAAAGTTCCGGTCCAAGACAGGAGGATATGAGCCCATCATCCTGAATTTTCCACAGTATTCAAAAGATATGTTCTGTCTCTTTTTGCTCTGAGAACGGATAGAAACGGTGATCGCCTTTTTTTCACCACCAATTCTTGAAGGGCAACATTCTTAACTTTTTCGTGCGGATTACCGTGTTCTTGCCATACTGCACGCGAGACAATAGCTATTCTAGAGCGAGATTTACCAAAAGGAGAAGACAAGGACCTCTACATGAGATTTGTTGAC
Source organism: Dissophora ornata (assembly GCA_025201705.1). NCBI lineage: Eukaryota > Fungi > Mortierellomycota > Mortierellomycetes > Mortierellales > Mortierellaceae > Dissophora > Dissophora ornata. The sequence goes on from MU617252.1 coordinate 13,143, forward strand.
CTGGTCTACGAAGTCTTTCAGCGAAATTGCAAGGATCTGAATGAAATTCGGCATCTGGTTGCACTTCTGTTCCCGTTGTATATAAAACCAGTAAAGGAAGGAAAGAGTAAGTAGCGACTACGTGGACGATTTGCTTACATGGACAAAATTTGGTCTCCTCTACTCACTACATTTCCACCTTTGACTAGTCCAAAAGCATGAAGGATTGAAACTTCATCGGCACATTCAAGCGTATTTCGTGGAAGCGATGGACAAGCTGTATCTGCGGGAAATCTCAAGTATGGAGTGGTCGGATCGCACCCTTTCGGCCGTCCCTGGGTCGTCGGCGAATATTTTGGATCGCCTAAGCAGTCTCGGAGAAGGTGCGGGGGAGTCGGGCACGGTCCGGTCGGCAGAGGGAGCTTCTGGAAGCGAGCGAGCATTGATGAGTGCGGTTGATGTCCAGAGTACGTTCTTTCTGATGGTTTGTTGTATAATGGCTAGGAAAATTTCACTCTAAAATGTCTAACAAGAAGTGCTCCTTTTAGATACGTTTGATCTGCCCTATTTCACAAAGTTCATCCTCATCGCATCCTTCCTAGCGTCGTACAATCCGCCGAGACTGGATATGCGTTATTTTGCCAAGGTATCGAATCAAGGTGGAAAGATGACAAAGCGCGCCAAGATATCGGCGGCCAAGAAGCATGGGCACGATAAACTTGGATCCAAGCTGCGACAGCAGTTGCTCGGTCCAAAGACATTTCCGATTGAAAGGATGCTGGCCATCTTTTATAGCATCCTGGACGAGGAAGTCGAAGAGAATGTCAATGTTCACACCCAGGTCGCCTCCCTTGTCTCATTGCGTCTCCTCCAGCGCGTCACACCGATGGACAAGCTCGACTCGATCAAGTGCAAGTGTAATGTCAGTTACGACATGATTAAGGCTCTGGCCAAGAGCACAAAGTTCGACATCGACAAGTATCTCTTTGACTTTGCATAAGAATATCCAGATATTGCGGCGTGCCATAACATAAAGCCATGCCATTGTATGGGAATCTTGGCGATTTTCTTTTATTCTAATCGTATGGGTGGGTGAGGCTCCAGACTCCTCGGAAAAGAGGTCTAGAGGGCTAGATAAGCTATGAACATAGAAGGGGGTGGAATGAATGCAGCGCAAGGAATATTTATTTAAGCCTTGTTGATGAAGGCATTGCCCTTGCTGATGTTGCCCTTGAGCTCAGGGAGGGCAGCATCGATGAGGCCCTGCTCGTACTGGTTGACCTTGCCAACGGGGTGGATCTTCTCAACACCCTCGGCACCGAGCTCGACGTTGGTGGCGAAGAATTCGACACCCTCCTTGGCATAGACATCAGACTTGACGAAAGTAGGCTCGACAATGCCCTTCTTGCCGGCAACAGTGGCCTCGAGAAGAGAGTTGGTGAAGCGAGCACCAGCAAAGGCCATGGAGAGGGTGGCGGAGCCAGTACCGTTCTTGGCCTTGACGACCTCATCACCACCGAACTGGATGCGGTGGGTCAAAGCCTTGACCTCCTCCTCAGTGAAGCTGTGGCCGGACTGGGAAAGAAGGGGAACAATGGTGACGCCAGAGTGACCACCAATAACGGTGATCTTGGCCTCCTCAGTCGAGATACCCTTGATCTCGGAAACGAAGCGGGAAGCACGGACGACATCGAGAGAGGTGACACCGAAAAGTCTACAAGATTTCACAACAAGAGCCGTTAGAACATGTCCCCACGCGCCAGTAAACTCTACAAAGACAAGCAGCTCTGCGCGCTCACCTCTTGGGATCGAAGACACCGGCCTTCTTGAAGACCTCAGCAACGATGGGCACAGTCGAGTTGACGGGGTTGGCAATGACCAAGATGTGGGCCTTGGGGCAGTGCCTACATAAGGCAAAGATAGGTTGATGAGCACGTTGTTTTCGGCCTACATGTCCACGGAGTTTCATTTCTTGGCTTGATAATAACGAGGGACTTACTCAGCGCAAGCGGTGGCCAAATCGCGGACAATGGAAGCGTTGGTGTTGAAGAGATCATCACGGGTCATGCCGGGCTTGCGGGGGACACCGGCTATTTAGAATGGAGGGAATATCGGCAACAGGGTCAATCAACGGACCCTTAGCACATTTCCAAGGGTGGCTATAACGAAGCACATACCAGGGATGACAACGATATCGCAGCCAGTAAGGGCCTCCTTGAGACCGTTGTTGTCGGGCACATGGCCAGTGACCTAGTTTGTGCGGTGACAGGAAGGCAAAAGCGGACTATTAATCACACAAATTACATATTTTACTTGATCTATCCAAAAGATCGCAACCGGGTGCTATCACCACGATCGATATCGCGTTATTGGCACAAAGCACAGCAGCCGAGAACGGATTCTTTCTCTCTCTGTCTTTCTCTTCCCCTCTCTCACTCAATTTCTGTCTTCACTTTTGATCTGGACTTTTTGATTTGCTGCTCCTCTAACTCTCGGCCTTACCTTGGAGTCAGTGTTGATGTGGCTCAAATCAGCAGCAACACCGGGGGTGTTGACAATATCGTAGAGGGAGAGGTGCGAGATCAACGACGACTGCTTGAGGAGGAGCGACAAAGGCTGACCAATACCACCGGCAGCACCGAGAACAGCAACCCTAGAGCAGGTAGCAAAGGCAATTGAAAGCATACGAGGAAGATCACGGTCAGTTCTCTGCGGAGGAAGCAATTGATCTGTTATCATACCCAGTATCTCTTTCTGTCGTTCTGCCAAAACTTACTTGGCAGCGTTCTAGATATGTCGAAAGTGTTCCATCAAGTCGCGACGGGAGAAAGAATGCGGCGCGCATACGAAAGGCACGTGGATAGAGCATGAAGACGAAAGGGAAAAAAAAAAAAAGTAGAGATGATTAGAACACGGATCAGAAAAAGAACGCGATCTCTGCGTGTTCTTCGTGTCTCAAAACGATGGTGTTTACCGAGGAGGTGGAGGTGGAGAAGGCGCGCTTGGCGATGGAGGAGATCTGGCGAGTGGCGAACATTTTATCTGTCGTGCGAAGGATGAGTGGAGCGAAGGTGAAGATTAGAAGAGAAGAAGAAGAGGGAAATATAAGAGACGGGGAAAGAACCGGGCGCACATTGATCGCACGTCCTTCGAATTCAAAGCGACGTCAATCACGGATAAAAGGAGGATGCGAGCACGTGACAGAAGGATGAAAATGGGCAAGCCGAGATGCTGAACTCAAAATATCCAAATCGGATCGGACTCTGTGGCAAGCAAGCAACAAGCAAGTCCAAGCAAGCAAGCTCTCCCGGCTCCAAGAAGTGATCAATCACAAGGCCAAGCGAGCAAGTTGGATCTCGAGCGGCGAGCCAGGTGACTTTTGAGTGCTCGTCAAGTGTCCCCCCACCCCAAGGGATGATGAGGATGACAAAAGAAGAGGCTGTTTAGTTGGTTCATGGAATGCACAAGGCTTCCTTGAGCTCGCCCCAGAAGGGCAGCAGCTTTTCAGACTTCCATGTGGATTAAAATTGAAGGCCAAAAAAAAATCTTATTGTCACAATAATCACAGCACTGCTGTCGGAGATGCTGCTGAGAGGAGGGCACTGATCGCGTCACGTCGACTAAACGGTTTCCGATTTTCCTAATGCGGAATTGCCATCCAAGGTCAATTGACGAGAGCAAACCACCTCTTCGATTGATTAAAAGCGTATAATATTTCATTCACTGACACTTTCGACCTGCGCCCACTTTGTTCAGGCCCTTGATCTCAAGAACAGTACGCTCCAGTCCTGCTATTGTACTTTGAAAGTACTGGAGCGAACACTTTCTTCTTTTTTGGGCCCTAGCCTCATCACTAATTGTTCCTAATAAAGCTGCTAGTCTTCCCTCACATTCCTTGAATGCTACTACTTGCTCAGCCTCTCTTTCCTTTCTGGCAGCTTCTTTCTTTTCAGCCCTGGCTTTACTAAGTTGAGCTATGATTGACGGATTTAACATCAGCTTCAACCTAGCGGGAAGTTCATCATCGCTGCTGTCGCCACCATCGCCGTTGTCGCCGTTGTCGTCATCACCACCAAAAAGGCCTGAACCGTTTAAAGCCAGGTGAGGCTCTACGCTTCCGTCATAGCAGATCCTCATATGTATATAGATCCGCAATACCAAATACAAGTGTTTGCATGGCACTCTGTGTTTGTTGTAACTGACGCAGGTGCAGGAAAGAAGGCGAGTGAATCCTGGGTCTGTACTAATGGAGTAATTGATACCAGCTGTAGTGAAAGAACCAACCGAGATCTGTATCATAAATAGTAAATAAAAAAATGTTGCATAGTTAGGAATGAGACTACAATACATGATTGGCAATGGCCCTGACCATACAGCACATAAGCTACTTACCTTTTCGTCCTCATTGAGCTTGGTGACCATGTCCTTGGCAACCTCGAACGGCAGCGCCATTGCTTTAACCTTAATGACTCGGTCATATTCCGAGAGCATCATTGGTTCCAGTCCATGAACGACCTTGAAGTGGTGGGTCCTGAAGTCAATGTCCACCACACCTTGTAGCAAATGGATCAAATCATCTCCACGCAGATCGCGTTCGTATCCTAAGTGCTGCCTTTTCAAAGTCTTGTGCCAACTCTCG
>MU617253.1:0-13846 GCA_025201705.1 Dissophora ornata
CATCGCCAGGGAATTTGGAGTATGCGAACTTGAGCTAAAGCACTTGTGGATGGAACTAGGTAAAGTTGTCCATCCCTCGGAAAACGGGAAAAGAAGAAAGTGCACATTGGAGTATATGCAAGGCGCTACGGCGGCTCTTAAAGCTGCAATCCGTGAGGTAAAAGGAGTTGATGAAGTGGGTGCGGGACGCAGATGCAGATAGGGTCAGGAATTCAACAAATAAAGAGGTCAGCAATAAAGGGCGACTACAAATAAAGAGGGCAAAGCCCTGTCTAAACTGCAACACGCAGACTGCACGTGAGCTGTGACTGGAAATTTTTGGAATTTAGGCGAGAAACGAGCGGTTTTTCTTTTGACGGGTACGCGTCACAGGATAGCATGAGCAATGCAATTGCTACAAAGGCGAACTTCATTCCTCTGGCAGTGGACAATTACCGTGAAGTGACAGCCAATTACATGTCGCCGTCCGAGATCGAAGAAACAAGATAGAGTTCCCTGGACTGTGGTGCTTTGCCCTCCGTCTGGCCTTTCGCACTTTCAGCATCCTGATTAGTTAAACAGATCGACAGCAGACACTCCATGGCAGACATCAGAGCATTGGAATTCTTTAGCGGGATCGGAGGGCTGGTCCGTGGCGCACCCTGTTACCTGACTTCCTGATATCCTTCTTTTGCTGAAAACTGAACCAGGCTACCAATCTTACTCGCTGACATTGTAGCACTTTGGGTTCAAGGCGAGTGGAGCCACGGGCGAGATCCTTGAGAGCTTCGATATGAATCAGCAGGCCAACGACACCTACAAACTGAGCTTTGGAAAGAGTCCTGTCTCGGTATGTCTACGTACACTATGGCGGAGACCGGTTCTTAATATTGGGCGCTTAATCGATCAATTAGTTGTTAACCATTATCTCCGTTCCCTGATTCTAGAGAGGCATCGATCGGCTGACCGTTAGGGACATAGAAAAGTACTGCATGATGCTGTGGCGAAATCGCAAGCAAATCCGTCTGTGTAGTTGCGATAGGGATAGCAATTCTCACAACTCATACATTGATCTATTGGCGATAGATACAATGCGAATTGCTGGCTCATGAGTCCGCCGTGTCAGGTACCTATTCAACTGCACTCACTTCAGCTTATAGTCCTGGCAGCTGATCATGGTTTTCTCCATGTCTAATAGCCTTACACTCGTGGAGGAAAGTTGCTGGACGATCAGGACAACCGCGCCAAGCCTTTGCTGCATCTTTTGGATCAACTTGAAAAGATGACTACGCCACCAACATATCTCTTTCTAGAAAATGTCAAAAATTTCGAGGTACTTTTGCCCGCCCAACACTGCAGCATCCTATCGTAGCAGGAATGCTGATCAGCTCACTCACCAGGAATCATTATTCTACCATACCATATTAGACATCTCGCTCGCGCGAGAGGATGGTGAAGCTGCTCCACAAGATGGGATATGTCTTCCGAGAATGCCTACTAGCTCCACACAATTTTGGCGTACCGAACGATCGCCTCCGCTACTTTTTGATGGCTAAGCTGAGATCGAGCTTCGAGGATCCCATACTGCGAACATCATCACCAACAACAGCAGTGAAGTCCGGAGACTCACTGGAACTATTTGACCCTGAGAATGAGATCATTTATACCACATGGCCATTCCCCGCCTTTGTCGAAGATCCCAAAAGGCCGATTAAGCAGCACCCATTCAAGTTACCGGAGCTGCGATATTTCTTGGACCACAATGAAACTCAGAAAAAGGATTGTCTGCTTCCACGGCAACTAATTCTTGAGAGACCAAACTTTCGTTTCGGTAATTTGTCTGCGGAGGAAATAAGCAGGGTTTTCTCTAGGTGATATAAGAGACCACCTTTACTTACTTTGTGCGTCGAATATTGCAATACCATTAGACATCCTTCGCCCCGAGTCCGACAGATCGTCTTGCTTCACCAAAGCCTATGGCAGTCATCACGTAGCCAGCGGTGGAGGTCTGTTGCAAACTCTTAAGATGGATCAAGTGGAACACGACTTTGAGGATTCAGAGTCGATAGCAGAGCTGGGCCTCCGATTCTTTTCGCCCACAGAAGTAGCACGGCTACATGTCTTTCCTCTGAAAGATCAGCGTGAACTGGAGGACGCTTTTGAGATCATTGGTAGGGAGAATTCGACCTCGACTTCACAGGAGACTTTAACAGCAATTAGACCGTTCAACCCGCGACTAGCACAGGGGCCGAATGACCCATATTTGCAATTCCCTGAAAAGCTCAAGGCATTGCAGCGATACAAGTTGCTTGGTAATAGTCTGAATGTCTGGGTCGTTGCCGAGCTGCTGAGAGGCGTCTTATTCGCAGGCCATACTGGGAAGCCCCTGCCGGAATACCGCAAATTTAAAGACGGTGCGGCGCAATCGCCAGAAGCAACCAAATCAGCTGAAAGTTCAAGCTCCACGAAGCACGGTATTGAGGATCAAGCAAGACCGGTCACCGCCATTGACAACGCCGATGATGGTACCAGTGGTGCAGATGGTGTTATCAGAGATACGAAGCGATTGAAAGCAGAATGACACTCACGAGACGTGAAGCAAAAAATGAAATAAAAAAATAGCAAATCCTAGAAAAGACTATTGTAGGCAAGTTGGTAAAAGATATAAAATTACATGCGATGAGTTTTATTAGACGAACGATGACAGCGATCGTCCTATTTACTCGTCAGTGACGCATCCTTCACTGGCATTCTTGACAGTCTTGATATACTTGTAAAGAGTACCACGGGTAGCCTTGAATGGAGGAGCAACCCAGACAGCGCGGCGGGCCTCAAGCTCCTTGTCCGAGACCTTGATATCGATAGTCTTCTTGTCTGCATCAATGGTGATAATATCTCCGTTGTTGATCAAACCAATGGGTCCACCCTCCTGAGCCTCAGGGGTGATGTGTCCAATAATGAATCCGTGACTTCCTCCAGAGAAGCGACCGTCAGTCAACAGTGCGACATCGTTTCCGAGACCCGCTCCCATGATGGCAGAGGTAGGCGTCAACATCTCGGGCATACCTGGACCTCCCTTTGGTCCAGAGTAACGGATAATGATGACCTGACCTTTCTTGATCTCGCCATTCTCCAAGCCGCGCAACATATCGCTCTCGTGATCGTAAACGTTGGCAGGTCCCTCAAAGAACAGACCCTCCTTGCCAGTGATCTTTGCGACGGAACCGAGAGGCGCGAGGTTACCCTTAAGGATGCACAGATGTCCAGTAGCCTTGATGGGCCTCTCCAGTGGGAGAATAACTTCCTGGTCTTCTTTCAAGCCAGGCACGTCCTTCAAGTTCTCGGCGAGAGTCTTTCCAGTAACGGTCAAACATTCTCCATGGATCAAGCCATTATCAAGAAGGTACTTCAGAATAGCTGGAGTTCCACCAATATGATGGACGTCCTCCATGACGAACTTTCCGGAGGGCTTCAGGTCAGCCAAGAGGGGGATACGGGAGCTGACATCCTGGAAATCATCAATAGTCAGGTTGACGTTGACAGATCGGGCAATGGCAATCAAGTGGAGGACAGCGTTGGTCGAGCCTCCCAAGATCATGGTCAGGACCATGGCATTCTCAAAGGCCTTGCGAGTCATGATATCGCGAGGCTTGATGTCAAGCTCGAGCAAGTTGCGGATAGCCATTCCGGCATCCAAGCACTCCTGGAGCTTCTCAGGGTACTCGGCAGGAGTTGAGGAACTGTAAGGCAGAGTCATACCCATTGCCTCGATAGCAGACGCCACTGTAATCGTTAACGGATAAAGGATGGCTCGATTGTTAGAAATAAGTTCAACACAAATAGTTCGGCACGCTTAACTTTAACGAGAACCACAACTTACTGGTGTTGGCAGTGTACATTCCACCGCATGCACCGGCACCGGGGCAAGAGTTGCGGACAATGTCCTGGCGCTGGGTTTCGTCGATTTTTCCGGCCAGGTACGAGCCATAGGACTGGAAGGCGGAGACAATATCGAGGGTGCCTTGGTTGCAGGAAGACCGACCGGGCTTGATGGTGCCTCCGTAGACCATGATCGAGGGTCGGTTGATACGGCCCATCGCGATCAAACAACCGGGCATGTTCTTGTCGCATCCAGGCAGCGAGATGTTGGCGTCGTACCACTGACCACTCATGACCTATGTCGGTCCAATTGGCGTGTGGGTTAGTTTTAGACTTTGATAGTCACGCTCGGATCGGTCACTTCTCATTGGCTGCCATCGATGCATGCTTACAGTCTCAATAGAGTCCGCAATGATGTCTCTGCTCTGGAGCGAGTAGCTCATGCCTGAAGTGCCCATTGAGATACCGTCACTGACACCGATCGTGTTAAAGCGATAGCCAACAAGGCCAGCCTTCTGGACGCCCTCCTTGACCTTGGCAGACAGGTCGTTCAGATGCATGTTGCAGGGGTTTCCTTCGTACCAGCTAAATATTTTGTTGTACACGAAAAATCAGAGTCAATTGACTCATTCTTGTCACATTTGCGGAAGAAACATCATCATTGACAGTCCGGCATCAAAGAAGCTTACACGCTGGAGATTCCAACTTGAGCCTTGCTCATGTCAGACTCTTTCAATCCAGTGGCGTACACTAGCATAATACCAGATCAATTGCAAAAGTCGTTGGTTAGCGATCGTGTTCTCGACTGTCACTTTATCTTCGTTGACAAACAAGCAGCGATGAATTATCCTTTGCTTACACATGGCCTGCGAAGCACCCTGCGACTTTGGCTGTGTGATCTTGGCGCTGAATTTGTTGATATCGGATTTTGAAGAGCCGCTTCCAGATCCTGTAGAGTAACGGTGGCACTGAGCCACGGTGGCTCTAGCTGACGACTTGGCGTGACTGCAGGCAGTGAACATGCGCGTTAGTTATCACAAGCATTATCGAGGAGATGACGCGGAGTGACGCGAGATAATTACATCTTCACTTGGCCAGCAACCTGTGCAGCGGCTGCAGAGAGGAACGAGGACATTGCAAATAACGTTTCTCGGAATGAGGAATGGGGAGAAGGCGAATGAGAGTGGAGATGGAGGAGCGAGACGAGAAAGGACAAGAAAAAAAGAGAAAAAAGAGGGGAGGGCACTTCGGACAACACGATGAAATAGTCCGAGATCAAAGTTTGTTTCGGACACGGCAAAACAAATTCACTTGTGACGGCAGAATGCGTTATCGGTACACATCATATGGGTCATAGCCCTGGACAACCATGGGCCAGGTCCATGTCCAGGTCCACCTTCGAAATAAAAATGGAAAGGTGGATGTATACATGGGAGTCATTGGGTCACAGGATTGTGTGGAGCGAAATGGTCCCAGCGCAAACGAGGGAATACCGTTCCTATCGATCCTGTGTTTGCACCGCGCATGATAGTCGATGGACGGAAATGATCTTCAAACTTCCGATAAAACGCGTTGAGGATTGCCAGAGCAATTGGAATATATCCCATTACGCGTATTGTACCTTGTCGCATGTGCTTGCTCTCTTATTTCAAACCACTGCCTTTCAAATTGCCAACAGCTCTGTCGAGGGGTAAAGCCTTGGCCGATAAAGTGAGTCAAAACAATGCCCCTGTAATTGCACGACCATGGAGTTCAATTTGAAAAAAGAGCAAGGTCACTGCGCCACCATCCCGTGACATCAAGGTCCAGGTGGTCGGGCTGGCCCTTTTTTTTTTTTTTTGAACTGGGGCCATCATCTCGCTTCGCCTGTTGATCTCGACCTACACTACCCATCGTCTACTCTGATGAAGACTACATTGCATCGACCACAAACCCTATAGCCTAGTGTCCCTCCAAATTCCATTTCCACGTCCTTATTTGCACTCCTGTCATCTGCCTCGTTCGCAAAACATAGCAGCCAGCCATGACAACCACTTTGGACACAACCTTGCACCAACTCTCATCCTTCCATTATGTGCAGCAACCGCATTGTGCTACTCCAACTCCAAACAGCAATGCAAAATCAGCTGCAATCGTCGACGAGTGCTGCACACTGACTGACATCAACGACTTTTGCTGCTCTAATGTCGAGCCCAGCTCGTGCTGCGGACCCCAGTCTCGACTCTCGCTTGACAGTATTGAATGCTGCAATAGCCCCCACACACAGCCGTCGACGATCAATGGTTACTCCGTCCAGGAGATTGAGTGTTGCATCATGGAGTCGGCCATAAAGGAAGGCATGGACTCTGATTGCTGCCAGGATCTGGTTCAACCCGGAACTGTGGTTTCTGGACAGACTTCGCCCACATGCTGCTCGGAACACGAGGTTCTGAATGACTGTTGCCTGACCTGCTGCCCCGACACAGTCTCCCCTTCCACTGGCTCATCGTCTGTCTCCTCAGTTGCCCCCACACCCTCAGTCCTACAGCCATCGCACTACTTCCCTCTGCAGCCCTTGCAGTGCCCCACCGTCAACAACCCGTAAGACACCCATCTCTGTTGTTTATTGCCGTCATATTTCCAACCCAGCATCTAATACTGTTTCGCCGCTTTTCAATTGTCACTAGATGGAGTATCGGAGGCGCCTGCAACCATCTTGAGAGCCAACTTCAGCATTCCGCGTTCCATTTTTTGAACAGCAGTGCCAATAGTGCCGGCGACAACAACTGCCAGCCGCTCGCACATGATATCTCCCAATTGAGCTCCCTCTCTGCTACACCGACCTCCTCAATGTCCCTCTCTTCGGACATCATGGATGAAGCTCAAATTGATCATATGATTCGCTGTCTCTGGACTGGATGCACCGCCGAGTTCTTGTCTCAAGATGACCTTCTACCTCATGTTTCCCAGCTTCATGTGCCTATGGTTGAAGAGGATCACCCCCATTGCCACTGGGGCTCATGCGCGACAGAGCAGCCGGACGGCAACAAGCTGTTGCAGCATCTGAAGGCGGACCACCACATTGTACAACCATCGACCGCGTTGTCCGGGACTGATATTTTGCGTCCAGAACCAAAGATACCATTTGCTGCAGTCACAAAGTGGCAGGCCGATACCATATTGCACGAGCAGGAAAGCGCGCAGGAGGAGCAGCACTTCTGCAAGTGGAAGGGATGTGATCGCGTTTTTGCCAACTTTGACTCGCTCACCAGCCATTTGAGCGAGGACCACATCGGTATGGGCAAGAGTGAGTATGTGTGCGGGTGGGAGGGTTGTGAACGTAACGGTCGCGGGTTCGGACAGAGGCAAAAGGCAATGCGGCATATCCAAACCCACACAGGAGATAAGCCGTACCAGTGTCAGATTTGCAAGAAGAGGTTCTCGGAGGCTAACATCATGGCTCAGCACATGAGAACACACACCGGCGAAAAGCCCTTCAGATGCCCAGAGCCTGGATGTGGTCGGGAGTTTTCGATCTCAGGAGCGCTGACAATTCATCGACGCGTTCACACGGGCGAAAAGCCATTCAAGTGCAAGTTTGAGGGATGTGATAAATGGTTTGCAGAGTCATCGAACTTGACCAAGCACTTGCGAGTGCACACGGGCGAGCGTCCCTTCCAGTGCCCTTTCCCAGGCTGCGAGAAAAGGTTCTCAAGACCAGATCAAGTTACGAGGCATAAACGCACGCATATGACGGCAGCGGAGAAGGCTGCAGAGAAGATGGCTGCTGAAGCCTTGACCAAGGGCGCACCTGGATCAGGGGCAACGTCTCAGAAGCGAGGAGCTTCTTCAGTCCAAGCCTCACCCCCAGATGAATTGGAGCAGCAACAGGGTTTGGTTGATAGTCACCATTTCGTCACAGCTGAGGATGACGGATCATGGTCTTCGTCTACTTCGCCTTTGTCCTTGACGGATGATCTTGATTCAACACCATCAGGGAATTCATGGCAGCAGAACGGCAGCGCGCACAAGCGAGTAAGGACGTGAACGGGCCTTATGCATCTATTGTTGTAATCATATATATTCTGTACCATAGTAAAATAAACGCACTCTGCATTTCCAGTGTGACCACTACTTTTTGAGCAGGATTTGCAAGCAATTGACGAGGAAGTCTTCGCTTCTGCTCTCCAAAAACGATCCCATAAAACAACAAACCTCATTCATAGCCACGGCCTTGGGAGGATACAGTCATGGAGCGATCAGCAGCCACGACTTCCCCAAGCCCATCTTCATCACAGCCGCATCACCCAAAACATACTACCAGCGCCATTGCAACTCAATCCGACAGAAACCCCAAAGTCGAACCCTCCATTGTCACAGCGGAGCCTCAGGGCGACCTTTTTTCAGTCCTCCCATTCGCAATCAATTACCAGCGCTTAGTTCAGGAACAAGACGACCACGACCCATACTGGGAATACTTTTCTACGCACGAGGAGCAGGAGGAGGTCGCGCAGCGGTGTGATGTCTTTGAAGATCTCCAGGATGCTGACCGACTCTTCAAGGACCCCACAGTCTCCGGTCTTCTCAGGGAATGGTACGACGGGAAGATCGAGAGCCGAAAGGAGGTTGAGGACCTATCGTTGCGGCCGACATGGGCCTCAGTCTATGGTCAGGCCGAAGAAGTCACCGAGTACGGAGATCCAACGGACTTACACGTCCATGATCTCCCAAGGCCGCCTAATGCAGGTGATGATCAAGTCCGAAGACTCCTAAGCGCACCTACACGAGGACATAAGAGGATCCCGTTCCAGACCAACAGACAGGGAGCGCGCCTTGCAACAGAACAGAGGAGACAACACCCTGTTAGGAAACCCCGCAGCGGCCGGAAGAGCACTGGCTTTAAAGGAGACCACAGGATTCAACAAGTTAACTCAAATTCAATAACTGACTTGACAGAAGCTTCAACAGAGGATACTTCAGCCTCGATCATAGATCTAACAACAACAGCAACAACAACAACAACAGCCACATCAACGCCGAGCTCGGCCATAGTAGTTGTAGATTTGACATCGACTTCAACCGTTGATTCGCCCGCAGCAGCCTCGACAAGTCAATCATCGTCGAGCTCTGATCGCACGCAAACTATGCCACCTCCATCTCTGCCGCTGACCACCACGAACAAGAAAAAGAGACCCAACTCACATGCAAAACCTAGGATTACTACCGATGAAGACGCTGAAATGGCTGGAGAGCGTGCGGCGGAAGAAGGTCGCTTTGTAAAGACCAAACTGGAGAACAACTTTCAGGAGTATTCATTAATGATCGATGACTGCAAACTAAAGTCGCTTGAGGACGAATCGCGTTTCGAGGTACCAGTGCCTTTGCGCCCGCCTATGAACTACCTCGGACCTCAGCCGCCGCCCTTCAGTCGACCATACGTGCCCGTCATCGGCATAGAATCTATCGTCTCGGTTGCATTGTATAGCGCTCTCCGTCCGACGCAGAAACTACAGGAGTTTTTAGTGTTGGGTAGTCAACCGCTGACGGTGATTCGGGATACTTTCTATTGTCTGTCAGATTTTACTACACGCGGTGTAGACGATCCACTGCCGAATGCACCGTCTATTGACACGATGGATAAGAAGACTAGCAACTCGTTCTTGTTTATCGAAGGCATGTTTTATATCGATTCGCCTCTTCTTCGAGCACAGATTGAAAAGCGAAGTGAGCTCAAGGACAGTGAACGAAAGAGACTGGACGGGCTAGTTGATCAGTGCCGACAGCGATATAAGGAGGCGCTAGACAGGCGGAGGACAATCAGACGCGGGAAAAGGACCGCGACTTCTGCATCAGGATCGAGCTCCACACCGCAGCAGGAACAGGAAGAGTCGGAAGAGGGGGAGGATATGGAAGTAGACTTGGACTATGACGACTCGGATCTAAGGGCGGAAATGAGCAAATGCTCGTACCAGGATGTGCCAGTCGAGGAGATTCAAGTGGAGCACCAAGAGGAATACGCCAAAGCCTCACTCGACTACAGTCAGTAAGTGACACTGCCCTGCACAAATGTCACCACAGTTGGCGACGTACGAATGGTCCTACGGTCGCTCGTCTGACGGTACCATTGTTTGTCATTTTAATAGAGTCATTTTGGACTGGGTGGACGCGAGTCCGAAGCGGAAACAGACGCCTGGCTTCAGCGACCTTCAAAAGAAATACATGCACGACACTCTGATCCAGGACTTGTCTATTCGAACCAACCATCCGTATCTTCTAGTGCACCAGGGAAATTGCGAACATATCCTTATGTTTCGTGATCTAAGGTAAAGGCGCTTTGTTGCCTTCTTGAACCTTTACAAACATATTTGCTTTAGAGGGACGAGACTGGCCATGGTTCTAAACTTAAGCCCTGCTATTGTAGACTTTTTAGCCATCAACATGACGATTTGAATAGGCTCTCATACCCAAAGCAGACATTCAAGGCCAAAACGAACCGCCACAGGTGCTCGATGTGCAACGGCAATTCTGCGTATTACGTGACGATGGACGACCGTCTCGCGGGCGAGACGCCATCCTACTTTTGCGAACGATGCTATGACCTGTTCCATTACGACGGAGACGGCAATATCCTGTATGATGACTACAGAGTCTTTGAGTACGCAAGGACTCAAGAAGCGAGTTAAAAGCCATAGGAAATATCCGTTCCTGCATGGCACCAAAAAAAAAAAAAAGGAGCATACATATTCACTTATCGTTTCGGCACATGTCGTTTATGTTGATCAATGATCCCGATATTCTCCTGTAACAAAGTTTTCGGTTGTTCTCGTCTTATCCGTCGCTTGTGTAAATTGAACACCATCCACACTTTGAGGCAACCTCTCCTGAGTGACTCCTGTTGTTGGCCTGTGCACCCATTGGTAAACGCCCCAGTCAGGGATATGTCTCTGTGTCATTATTTTCGATCTACATACAACTTGTGGTTGAAATATTGTGTTTAGCGTACGTATTTTTGACGAGCAATTATGGTTAGCAATGCCGAATGTAATGACGGCTGAAGCCTATTGCTCGACATCATATGGGACTAGATGTCCGCCCACCACATCTTAGCATACACACACAAGATAGAATCCCTGGAGAAGGAAGAATAAAGAACAACAGCCGACCCATCTGAAATGCTAAATGTCCCTTGTTGAACGCAGTTTTCGGCATCTGGCTATCAATTTTTTTTTTCATCGATATTCGATGCAGAGTGGAATTCATTCATCCTAGCCATCACATCTCGCACGCTTTAATAAACGTCAGTATCCCCTCTGATAGTGGGCCTATAAATACCGTCGGCGTACAAGCCAACAATTCTCTTCTAAAGATTGTCATCTCGTATTTGGCGTATGCGGTACCCGTGAAAATTACACGATCTTCCCCTCACTAGTGAAAGCTCAACAGAGGGATAATTTCCCATACTCGTCAACAACCAATAATGTTTTCTGCTCTCTCCGCATGAGTAGCGTTCTGAAGATTACTGGAATAGCGTCGATTGAAATCCGATATGTGCTGTTGTAGTCGTTTACAAGCATCTTCAAATCGGCCGCGGTGAAAATATCTTTGTTGAGCGCCTGGAAGCGCCTGACTATTAGCAATGCCGATTCCTCTTCCTTTTTAACATCCAATAGTCCTGCATCCGATATGTAGAAGGTGAGCCGTCCTTCGGCATATGCCCTTGCCGCAAAAAAATAATAGAGATATGACATGCCAACACCTATCGGACCGGAGAGGACTCATCTGCTTATACGATCGTTTTCACCACAAATGTCTCCCAAAGCTCCAGTATTTGCTCTGAAACGAAAAGTCTGCGATCTAGACCATGATGTCCCAAGTCCTTGGGCGTTTGGCCTACATATGGCATATCGACTGCATCTACAGCTTGAAGGTCGCTCTTGAGGTGATCAAACGCCATCGCGGTTCGGGCGCGGACACCCTGGTAGAGGCAGGGCATAGGACAGGTGTTGTTAGTCTGGAATTCAGATACTTGTTCTGGATGAAAAGGAAGAAACTTCTCAATGACCAACGGCCGCTCTACGCAATGGTCAGTCTTCTGCGACACAGAGTATAGCGACCAAGCAATCGTCACCATCTCCAATGTTGCATTGTTGTATGGTTTGTACACCAACTTAATTCCCCCGTTGGTATCCGCGATATGATTGGCATGCTTTCTGATCTTATTTGACTTTGAGGCAGCCGACGATAATCCTGAAGACGAAGATACAGCGGACGAGTCACCGGGACTGAACAGCTGTTGTTGCTGATGCCTTTGCAGTTGCCGCCGGTAGTGAGGATGTTATTGCAGTTTATCCTCGTCGTCAATAGAATCCTGTATATATGCCTCAGAATCGGAGAACTTTTTACGACCACTCGCTTTCCTATATAGCTTTCCGGTCCGTGATCTCCTTCGCCAGAGTAATCTCTGCCTGCAAACACCATTCCAATGTTAGGACCTGCAGCAGTGATAGACCCAAAGATTTCGTCCACATGCTCCAACAGGACTTGTGTACAAACAGCAAGCTTGGTGCCATTACTGAGTGCCTCCAACATCGTGGCGCGCATGAAAGCCTGACAGCCCTTCTGAAGTCTCTGATGTGTCCGCCTCGTTTATTATTTCATTGGCAATAGCACCAAGTCAGCAATTCCTGGCCCCCGGCTGACCAAAGGCCGAATTGGCCGTCATCCAACAAGCTGAGTACATCAAGCAGCTCCAAGATAGGATCGCAGAGCTCCAAATAGGCGGTGGATCCCCTTTACTTGGAGAAGATAGCGGCCAAAAGTTGAGCTCACCGGCCTCGGCTGTAGGACTTGGCATTCACCGCGAGGTCTCCGATCCTGAGCTGACTCGTACTGCATCCTCAGCATCTATTGTCAAAACTTCGAAAGGATGGCTCCAACTCTCAGTGCTATCTCTATACTTTCGAACCCACTACGACTCCACCTCCGACTCCACCGCCAACAGTCCTTCTCCCTCCTCTTCCTCCACCAGGAGCTACTCTGTCCAAGAACACGCCTGCTAGCCTTAATGGCGATGCGCCGTCATCACCTAGAATTGGAAGCGTCATAAATCTGGAAAGCCCTTCGCCAAACTCGTCGCCTAGCATAAGACCCCCAGGGACGGATCGATTGGTCGAGCCGCTGGCAATAGCATCTCTACCATAGGAGCTGAGCGCACCCGTCGTGAACGCAACCCTATGACATTCGGTAAATCAGAATCTAAGAGCATTGACGGCAACAATGGATGGCATAGCCCCACAGGCAGCACGATGAGCGTTAATATCATCTCTGCAGCAACTACACAGACACTCCAGAGTGTCGAAGTCAACGAGCTTCATGGTGAGGTTAGTACGCTTGCTCATCGGGTCCAGGCACTGAAGGCGGAGCAGGCGATACAGCAGAGCAAGATCCACCAGATGGAGGAAGCCCTCGAAGAAGCAGAAGAAAAACTCAATATTAACCAAAACGGACAGGAGGCTACTGCTGCAGAATGAGAGGCGTGTGCAAAGGATCTGGAGCGAGTCCGTGGAGAGATGACTAAGGCGAGGATCAAGTCTGAAAAGACTATGGAATGTCCAGAAGGCGTTACTGAGAATAAACAGAAGGAGAGGGAGAAAGAGCTGAGGACAAGGGCGACCATGGAGGCGAGGTTGGAGGAGCTCATGGCCCTCAAGAGTAGGTTTGCGTGGCAAATGACGCGCAAACCGAAAGAGAAGGAACGATGGTTTTTGAGCATTCACTCGGCGAATTCAATTTTATTATTTTTTTAGCTCCACGCAAAAAAACTGCCTTCAAAGGTTTATGCCTGTACTACACCTACACCAGCGGAGCGCTCGTCATCTTGCTATGTGGCACCGAGTTGATACAAGGCATCAGTATTCCCTTGCTCGGCAGCTTTCATCCACCACTCTCTAGCCTGGAAACAGTTCTGCGGAACACCCCTGCCTCTGTCATACAGTTCACCTAGTTTGTA